>JBBPCX010069554.1:0-11267 GCA_037974365.1 Hydrocynus forskahlii | reverse complement strand
AGACAAATCATGATCATTATTTTTAGTTTCTTAGGACATTTGGACACTTTTGTCTCACTTACTCAGATGCAGAAGTTTGGGCCATTTTTATCTGGCAAAAAGAGAGAAAAAGAAAATACATGATGTCACCATTCAATAAGACCATCATAAATCCCTTTCAATCATGATCACTACTGGACACAGTACACTGAATATTATGGGTGTAAAAGTAATGGACTGTACACCGTCCTACTCCGCCCTCATCCTCCCACCCAAGATTTTATGTATCAATGTTTTATGTAAAATGTTTGTTTCATATATTATGATTCTGCATTTTTAAATTAAAAACATTACAGCTTTACCAAGACATGCTGTGCAATGTGATTTCCCTCTCACAAACTGCTTTAGCACAGATTAACTGTCTGCATTTTAAAACCAGTTTTAATAAAATTAAATCTTACCTCTTTTTAATGATGTTGGCCTTATTATTTGTGTTCTAGCTCACGCGAGGTGATTCTCCGAGACTGTGAGCAAGTCTCCCTATTTTAAGTGCAGCAGTTTAGCTCAGCTGGTGGGCTGGGCTTTGAATTTTACAGGGTATAAATAGGGATTCCTTCATTCCTTCTCTTCCATTCACTTCTGCAGAGCTGAAAGAACTTCACCCACTTCATCTCTACTGAACCTATTGAGTTGTCAGAGGTATTAAGGTAAGATTGCTGTAGGATTGCTGTATTTGCAGCCTATATATGCCAGTAAATGTGTCACGTACTACCTGCATTTTACTGTTTGTATCCTTATAGACAGGCCAATAAACTGTTATTCTCCAACTATAAAAAAGGAATAATTAAAAAATTATTACATGACAATAAATTTAACTATTCATATGTAGATGTTTAGATAGATTTTTAACATTTTGTCTGTCCAAATTACTTTTCGTAGCTTTAACTTTTTAGCTTTTTTAGCTTTTTAAGGGAATAAATTTTAAAAATCAAATTACTCAGTTTTACCCATAGTCAATCAGACAAGGCATGCCATGTCCAAAGTAGTGCTGGGGTTACAAGCCAAATGTAGCTTAAGTGTTAAGTAGTAAAAATGAATTTAACTGTCAAATCAAGCAGACAATTTCAGTGAAATAATGCAAAGCAAAATATACAGGCCAGATGAATTTAGCAACGTTTTACACAAACTCTAATCTTTTACACAAACTCTAACATATGCTTTATTACAGAGTATATTATATAGTATTCAGTTTAGTACTGGAATTTGTAAGTACCACATAAATACCACCTAAATTTACCCTTGTGATGTGTTAGAAAGCTGCCCACGTCTTTAGTGTTAGCGGTTCATATTTGACCCGTGATCTAACTCAGCCCAGAATACACAAAAAAAACAATAGTTATCATCCAATATTGTTTTTCACCTCATAGCTGCCTTAGTATGTATTCATATCAATGCACACATTGTTTTAAATTGTTTTTTGGCCCCATAGACCTTTTATCTTACATTATACCACTTATTTTCAATAAAAAAATATATTTTCACTTTTTAATATTTCCTATAATGAAGACAGTGCGTAAGTATATTGTCTGAGCCTAACAGACTAATATTTGATCAATATAGACTAATAGACCACTAATGCTTTCTTTTCTTTTCTTTTTTAACTTAACATCAATGACGATAGTGACGTTTATGGTGTTACAGTTCAAAATTGACCTGGATAGATTTATGTTAGGAAAAAGGCAAAAAGTATTTTCTTTTTCATGAAACCGTAATTATTTCACTCAGAATAACACGTGCAAATTAAAAATTAAATCATAAATTGAACATTGGAAAAACAATATGGATTGCAGATGTGTGTCACGTTGTGACCCCTTCTCCTCACACGCAAAGCAGGCACACTTGCACCAGGGGTAGTCGAAGTGTTGCATTTTGTCTTTTCTTTTATTTGAAAAGCAATGCAAAGCAAAACAAAACAATAACTGACTCGAGGGTCAGACGCAGTACAGCTACAAACACAGGAGGATAGAGAAACATCAAACTAAGAGGACGGTGGACTGACTCCTACTGTCGGTCCCAAAAGCCTTTAAATACTAAACCAACCCCCATAAACAAATAAAAACATCAACACTTAACTAAACACAGCTGTTACTAATACATTAACCAACTCCCGGTGAACCCTATCAACTTAAAAGTCCCCAAATATAAAATTAAACAATGGTGGCCTCTAGCAACCACCCACAGTCACTGTCCCCAGACCTGACAATGTGTTTCTTTCATGTGTGGCAAGTGGTGCTAGTTTTTCTGTCCTTGCTGGAAGGGCAGAATTGGCACAGCTTTTTCTTGCTCCCCCTGGCATTGTCACAAGGTAGGAGTGAACACGAACGTACCTGACCAGGAGTTTTCGCCTGTGTAGTGTGATGGATGAACCCAAGCGTGGACAGAAGCGAGAGGGTTGGTTGAATCACACACTTTGCTCTGCAAACGCTCTAAGAAAGAGTGAAGCTTCCCACCGGGATCAACGTTCACACTCATGCACACAAGGTAAGTGAGTACTCACGTGAATCCTGAGATGAAGTCAGCAGGGCGAGAGAGAGGAGACTCAATGAATGAACAATCCGGATCTACCTGTTTCCTGTTTATATACCTCGTGACACGCTCATTTCCTGTGACCCGTGCACGTCACCTGATTGGTGCATGTGACATCCCCTGTCTGGTTCCTTCTGTAGGATGCTGGTGTGCTTGGCATATACTGCCTGAAAGGACAGCGTCTTCTGAAAGGGACAAGCTGTTCCTCCACAGTAATCTCCGGTCCCAGGATTGTACATGAATGGTTATTGCTCCACCCATTTGTCCCAAGCATCCCTAATGGGAGCAAGTTTGTCATTTGCACACCCATTGGCGTCACCGCCATTCAATCTGAAGGGGATGTGTCCCCTTCACAATTCATAATTATTTGTTTGGACCCCCCACATTTAACATAAAATATTAGTTCACTCAGCGCTGTTTCACGAAAGAATCCATTCCACTTCATCGATAGGAGAATACAAATACCACTGAAAATACGGGTTTGCCTCCAACTCACTGCATGCAAGTGAAGTGTATCGCCAGTGCATAGACAGGCTGTTCGAAACTGGAGCAGGTAACATCAGCCCCACTGTGCGCAGAAAAAAGGCAGCGGTTTCCAAACCTTTTTTGTGCCCCAAAATGACCGAGACTTTGCACACACATAGAAACCCATCCACCCACACCCAAACCCAGCCCCCACACCCAAACCCCGCCTACCCCCGCATAGATCGGTGCGTCCCCCTCACATTAAAAATGCTTCCGATGCCCCTGTGCACGCCGAGCAACTCTTGTCTCCCTACTGTCAAAACGGATCACTCCTGACAACACATGAAGTGACGGGGAGTATGCCCATGAGGTTGGGGGGTCAAGCAATCTGGCTGGGCCGTATGGAACTCCACAATCAACTCCTGGTTGAGGATGTCCCGGGCGACAAACCAGCTCTTTTCCTCAGGGAAATAGCCCTCCCAGTCCTCCAGATACTGAAGGCAACCCCATCTCACCTGGGAATCTAGCGGTCATCGCACTCGATAGGTGGGAGCCCCGTCAACCTTCACCACCATGGGGATCATTGGAATGACTTCTTCTTCATCCAGTGATCCTTGTACAGCTGGCCTAAAGAGAACACGGGGGGGCACACGTGTGAGGAGGTAATAGTGAGTGCTTGGGTGATGGAGGTGTGTGGTCCTTTCCAGACCTGTTCTGCCCTCCTGAACCACACGTCCACTTGAGGTAGGTTGGAGGGCTCTGCATCACACGGACAGAGCTGGGGCCAACACCCGAGCACATATTCAAAGGCACTCAAGTAGCGGAGTGGCGCAACGAGTTCTGGGCATATTCCTCCTTCCCTAAGAACTCAGACCAGTTGTGCTGGTGACTATGAAAATAGGCCCAGAGGAACCTGCTGAGTTCTTGAATGTAACACTCAGCTTGACAATTGGATTCAGGATGAAAACCCAAGGTCAGCCTGACAGTAGACCTCATCTTCTAAAAGAAAGCAGTCCACACCCTGGACACAAAGTGGGGTCCCTGTTCAGACAGGATATCCTCCGGGATACCGTAGTGCAGAGACATTGACCAGGAAAGAGCCTTGGGTACTTGTAGGGTGGTCAGAAGGGAACAAAATGGAAGGAACTGAACCCCTCTTTGAAAACCAGTAAATGACCACTAGGATAGTGGCGTATCCTTTGGAGTCTGGGAGATCTGTGATGAAGTCCACAGCAACGTGGGGAACCGGTAGGGGCTATAGTTTACAGGCAGGCAACTTACAAGGGACTTTGGTGACCGCATACACAGAACAAGAAGGGATGGCGTGAGCGTCTTCCTTCTTGAGGTTGGGCCACCAGTATTTACGACTTATTGCTGCGACAGTCTTCTGGACTCCAGGGTGCCCTGTTGTGAGTGTCGTATGAGTCCACTGAATTATTTGGTAACAGAGTTTTTCAGGCACGAAACCGCTGACAGCAGGGCACGTCATAGGGGCCAGATTCTGTGATGAACTGCATTCAATTTCGGCATCAATATCCCACTTAAGGCCACGGGACAATTCAGTTAACCTGGTGAAAGGATGTTGGGCTCCTTCCTATCAGTGATGCCACTCCTCTAATGCAGCCTTCACCAAATGCTGCTCGTGATTACCGATGTCCAAGTTGTGTATAAGTGTGTAAGTGTATAAGTATGTCATCTTAATAAACAATGACAAATCTGTTCAGCATCAAAATCTGTGACAGTCAGGTCCATAAATACTGTGACACAATTCTAATCTTTTTGGCTCTATACACCACCACAATGAATTTGAAATGAAATGATGTGCTTTAACTGCAGACTTTCAGCTTTAATTTGATCAGGTGAATGGTGTAGGAATTACCACCGTTTGTATATGTGCCTCCCACTTTTTTAGGGGACCAAAAGTAATAGGACAATTGGCTGCTCAGCTGCTCCATGGCAAGGTGTGTGTTATTCCCTCATTAGAGTACATTAAAGTGTGCTATTTACATTTGGAGTCTGTTGCTGTCAACTCTCAATATGGGATCCAAAGAGCCATCACGATCAGTGAAGCAAGCCATCATTAGGCTGAAAAATAAAAACAAACCCAACAGAGAAATAGCAAAAACATTAGGTGCGGCCAAACCAACTGTTTGGAACATTCTTAAAAAGAAAGAATGTGAGCTCAGCAACACCAAAAGACCCAGAAGACCACCGCTGTGGTGGATGGCCAGATCAAGAACACTCTCCAGGAGGTAGGTGTATGTGTGTCAAAGTCAACAATCAAGAGAAGACTTCACCAGAGTGAATACAGAGGGTTCACCACAAGATGTAAATCAGAATCAGAATCGTGTTTATTGGCCAAGTATATGCGCGGACATATACATGGAATTTGGCTCCGGTCGATGGTGTCTCTCAAGCACAACCATTAAAAAAACACAATACACACAATCTAAAAACACAACAATATAAACAATATAAACTGTCTAAATCTTATTTACAGAAATTATACAGAATTACAGGATGGATACAACAGGGTATACATAAAGTGCAGTTGCAGTCCTGAAGTATGAAGCAGTGACAGTTCAACTGTTTATGAGGGAGATGGCGAGGGGAAAGAAACTGTTCCTGTGTCGGGTGGTCCTGGTTTGCAGGCTTCTATACCGTCTGCCAGAGGGCAGCAGGTCAAAAAGTCTGTGTCCAGGGTGTGAGGGGTCTGTCAGGGTCCGTGTCCAGGGTGTGAGGGGTCTGTAAGGGTCTGTGTCCAGGGTGTGAGGGGTCTGTGATGATTTTCCCCGCCTGTTTCCTGGTTCTTGAACGGTACAGGTCATGGATGGAGGGAAGGGGGGTACCGATGATCTTTTCTGCTGCCGTACAGTCTGCAGTTTGTTCCTGTCCTGTTTAGTGGCTGCTCCGTATCAGACTGTGATGGAGGAGCACAGGACTGACTCAGTGACTGCAGTGTAGAACTGGATCAGCAGCTCCTGTGGAAGACTGAACTTCCCAAGTTGTCTCAGGAAGTACATCCTCTGCTTGAAGGATGTAATGCAGAAGGATGTTGAAGGACGTAATGCAGTCCCAGGTCCACTGCATTATCCACTGACCTGTTTGCCTGTTAGGCAAACTGCAGGGGGTCCAGCTGGTATCCTGTAATGTCCTTCAAATGGGCTAACACCAGGCTTTCAAAGGATTTCATGACCACAGACATCAGGGCGACAGGTCTATAGTCATTCAATCCTGTGATGGTGGGTTTCTTGGGGACCGGCATGATGGTGGAGCGTTTGAAGCAGGAGGGGACTTCACACAGCTCCAGGGATCTATTGAAGATGCGGGTGAAGATGGGAGCCAGCTGATCAGCACAGGCTTTGAGGCAGGAGGGAGATACACCGTTTGGACCAGGGGATTTTCTTGTCTTTTGTTTCTGGAACAGCCGGCTTATGTCCTGTTTGTGTATTCTGAGTTCCAGGGGGGAGGGTAGGGGGTGAGAGGTGTGTTGGAGGTCGTTGACTCTGGACTGGGGAGGGTGAGGGAGGAGGGTGGAGGGGTGAGAGATGTGATGAAGGTCATTGTCTCTGAGGAGGGGTGGGTGAAGGGTCCAAATCTGTCCATCTCAAACCTGCAGTAGAAGGTATTCAGCTCGTCTGCCAGGTCTTTGTTTGTTACAACAGTGGGTGGGGAGCGTCTGTAGCTGGTAATGTCACGCAGGCCATGCCACACTGATGCAGGGTCGTTGGCTGAGAACCGTGCTCTCAGCTTCTCAGAGTAGCTTCTTTTAGCTGCTTTGATCTCCCTGGTCAGTGTGTTCCTGGCTTGCTTGTGCAGGGCCCTGTCACCACTTCTGTAGGCATCCTCCTTGGCCTGACGAAGATGTTGCAGTTTGGGCATGAACCATGGTTTGTTTTTGGTGTATATGCAGAAGGTCTTGGTAGGCACACACACATCTTCACAAAAACTGATGTATGATGTCACAGTGTCCGTCAGATCAACCAGATTATCAGATGCAGCTTCAAAAGCAGTCCAATCAATGCAGTCAAAGCAGTCCTGCAGGTCCTGCTTTACTGCATTGGTCCACTTCTTCACAGTTTTAACTACAGGCTTGGAACGTTTAAGTTGTTGCCTGTATACTGGAGTAAGATGGACCAGGCAGTGATCAGAATATCCCAAAGATGCCCGGGGAACAGAGCGATAGGCATCTTTTAAAGTGGTGTAACAGTGATCCAGTGTGATATTGTCCCTGGTGGGACAATTAATATGCTGTGTGTATTTAGGAAGTTCGTGGTTTAGATTTGCTCTGTCAAAATCCACAAAGACAATTTGAAAGGAGTTGGGAAATTTTTTTTCCAGGGTGGTAATCTGGTCAGCCAGTGCACACAGTGCATTGTTCGTGTTGGCCTGAGTAGGGATATAAACTCCGACCAGGATGAAGGAAGAAAACTCCCGTGGTGAATAAAACGGTTTGCAGTTGATGGAAAAAGTTTCCAGGTTAGGGCTGCAGAATTTCTGTAACACTGTGACATCAGTACACCAACCTTCGTTAATGTAGAAGCAGACTCCACCGCCCTTTGTTTTCCCTGGGAGCTCCGTGACGTGGTCCATGCGGTAAAGCTGGAAGCCCGGCAGATTTAAGGCAGCGTCTGGGGTTCGTTCACTGAGCCAAGTTTCAGTGAAGCAAAGGGCAGCAGAGCGTGCAAATCCTTGTTAGTTCGGTTAAGTAGCAGCAGCTCGTCCACTTTGTTTGGAAGTGAGCGGAGGTTCGCCAGGTGAATGGAGGGGAGCGCAGTGCGGAATCCCCGGTGACGTATTTTCACCAGCACACCAGCGCGAGTCCCTCATCTGCGTCTCCACCACACACCACAGAGAGCTGCTGCCTTTCCGACTAAAATCTCCAGAAAACTTTCCGGATTTATAAAAAATGGATAAAAACTATTTTGAGACGACTGCCTGATGTTTAGCAGTTGGTCTCTGGAAAAAGTGATGTGGTCTGAGTGACCAAACGCACAGAAAATAAATAAAAACAAGGAAAGTGCGAGAGAGCGCAGTACCGAGGCTGCCATCTGCGGCGCCATCTTGGAACAGATAAACTATTGGAACAGATAAACTATTGGTGAGCCTCAAAAACAGGAAGGCCAGATTAGAGTTTGCCAATCAACATCTAAAAAAGCCTTTACAGTTCTGGAACAACATCCTATGGAAAGATGAGACAAAGATCAACTTGTACCAGAGTGATGGGAAGAGAAGAGTTCTCAGGAATGTGGGCTGTCACATGCACCAGAGCACGTGAGGTCAATCGGCCACGGAAATGACTCACGTCTAGGGTATATAAACAGGAAGCATGAGTTCCTCAGCACACAGACATTGGTCCTCGTGCCCAACTAACGTGTCTCATCTCAACGGTACCGTGAGTACTCTGACTCTACGGAGTCTCCCCTCTCTCTACCTTCTCTGTGTGCATGTGAGAATGGTGATTCCTTTGGTGGGAATCTTACTCCTCTCTGGAGCGTTCTCAGAGCAACTGCGTGATCAACCGGCACTTTCGTGTCTCCACATTTGGGCTCCTCCGTCACTCCACATTTGGGCACCTCTAGTCAGCATTCTTGTTCAGCTCCGTGACATGGGCACACATTAGATCTTGTTTTTATCCTGTGCTATTGGTAAGAGTATGGAGAAGGAAAGGAACTGCTCATGAGTCAAAACATACTACCTCATCAGTGAAGCATGGTGGTGGTAGTATCATGGCGTGGGCATGTATGGCTGCCAGTGGAACTGGTTCCCTTGTATTTATTGGTGATGTGACTGCTGACAAAAGCAGCAGGATGAATTCTGAAGTGTTTTGGGCAATATGTTCTGCTCATATTCAGCCAAATGCTTCAGAACTCATTGGACGGCGCTTCACAGTGCAGATGGACAATTACCTGAAACATACTACGAAAGCAACAAAAGAGTTTTTAATGCAAAGAAGTGGAATGTTATGCAATGGCCAAGTCAATCACCTGACCTGAATCTGATTGAGCATGCATTTCACTTGCTGAAGACAAAACTGAAGGGAAAATGCCCCAAGAACAAGCAGGAACTGAAGACAGTTGCAGTAGAGGCCTGGCAGAGCATCACCAGGGATGTAACCCAGTGTCTGGTGATGTCTATGCATTCCAGACTTCAGGCTGTAATTGACTGCATTCCAGACTTCAGGCTGTAATTAAAAGGATTCGCAACCAAGTATTAAAAATTCCTACACCATTCACCTGTTTTGTATGTTAATACCCTCAAGTAAAAGATGAAAGTCTGCAGTTCAAGCACATCTTGTTTGTTTCATTTCAAATCCATTGTGGCGGTGTATAGAGCCAAAAAAATTAGAATTGTGCCGATGTCCCAATATTTATGGACCTGACTGTATGTTGGTCATGAACAACTGGAATAAGCACGGAGCATTTACCAAGCCTGCCAGTGCAGAGGAAGATGGGTTGCCTTAGTGGCGCTAAATAACGCCACCACAAAGGTGGCATGTGAGGGGACACAAAGGGGACCAAGCGACAATTTTAGATGTTTGCCAATCAATCTGCGGGTTATGTCATTTTAACCAAGGCAGGGTTACATGCTTAACTGCATTCCCACTAACTGGGTGACCATCTAAGACTCGCACAGTGACTGGAACTCAACCACGGGGAGAGACTCCAGACGATCCAGAGTCTAGAGGGAAAGACACTGGTTAGTTAAATGCAGTGTGGCAGGAATACAAAATTAGGAAATTTGATAGCAATTAAAACCGAGCTACTTGATGATTTTCAGTCCATTTTTTCCATAGGGGCCACAAAGCCATTAGATGTCCTCCATCCCCACAGTAAAGACACAGTCCACCAGAGATTCTTATCTCTCCCTTACTGGAGGAAAGGCGAGATGACCCTAGTTACATGTCCCACGTTGAACCAGAAGCAGAAGCAGCTGGTGCCGCCTCCAGGCAGGAACGTAGAGAAGAGTAATACGAGAGTGGAGTGTTTCTGCTTTGATCAGAGGTGTTGGTAAAGCTTGATGATGTGGGAGATGAGTTGGTCCAGGGTGAGGCCTGCATCTTGACGTAATAGCTCTGTTTGGAGTTCTGGGTTTAGACTTATCCTGAAGACTACTATGAGAGCGTGTTCATTCCATCCACTCTCTGCAGTGAGTATGCAGAACTCTATAGAGTAATCAGCCACTGAATTTGTCCCTTGTTGGAGTTGGAGCAGACACGTGATACTGGATTGCTCTTGGTCCGGGTGGTTGAACATCACCTGAAAAAGGTGGAGGAACTGAATTGAACTGAACTGTTACCTCTCCAGAGGGCAGCCGCCCAGTCCTTAGCCTGCCCCCTGAGCCTCTGGATCAGCGTCGACACCTTCTGTGTGGAAGTCATTTCTTGGCACTCTGCAAAATATAGGTCACAAGCCAATATAAAGTTTCAACACACTGATAGATCACCCCTGTACCTCTCTGGAAGCGACCAATAATGAGCCAGAAGATAGGGGGGACCTGAGTCGGTGTGTGGCGAGCGCTGAGCACCACATCCAACACCAAAGTCTACTGGTCGAGACCTGGAAAGGGAAAAGAAGCCAGAGTGAGCCTAAGATCCCAAAGAGCTTTCCCAACAGAGCACACATATTATACCACAGCATACTTATAAGTAGAGTGAGATTTTAATATACGTCGTTATAAACTGTTTTTTTTTATTCAAATATCACGGGGTGGGCACTGCTTACCCTGCCTACCCTGACCTCACCTCTGAGGTGACCACAGAGTTTCGTGTGGTTACATGGAAGCAGGACAAGGATGTAATTGCAATGATCCTGTATAGGTAAATACTGCAATGGGATGTGTTCGTTTATGATTTGGTATTGTAATCTGCACATATTTTGGGTCAGTTATGAGTTTATGAACACAAATGTTTTGAAAAATAATTAATTATTATTAATGAATGTATTCAATGAATGTCAGTGATCAAAAATTTAAAACTTTTGTGTTAGTTTAAGTTGCAATACAACAAAGCATCTTTATGATATTAAACAACTATTGAAATCTTTCCTTCTTATTGTTCACAATACTTGTTTCAACAGAAACAAAGAAGCAATGGCTTCCCAACTTGCAAAGGCCAGTAAAAGCCTCACCACGGCTGAGGAAATGAAAAACCAAACCAAACTTGTGATGCAGCCCTATGCCAACTGGGAGCAATACTTGACTCCTGCACCACTCTCTATTGCCATCCTGGGAGAGCT
>JBBPCX010069553.1:0-11267 GCA_037974365.1 Hydrocynus forskahlii | reverse complement strand
CCATGGCCCTCCAGGACTGGAGTTTGACACCCCCTTTTTTTTTTTTTTTTTTTTAAGTGTTTACTGACCTCTGCTCATCTCGTAGGTGTTGCCAAAGCCTCCTGACCTGCCAGTTATTGTACACTTTTTTGTATGTCTTTCAATGTATTCTGAAATAAAACTGTTTATATTAAGGCTGTCTCCATTTGAGTGATACTTGACTTCACCAGCAGATGGCAGATGTTCACTTAGAATCTGGGTCCTTTCTGCAGTCATACATTTTGCAGGTTTAAGAGCAGTCTGAAATAGATTTTTAATAGATTTTTAAAAAGCTTGTAATGTTTACTCAAGTGAACCGATTCTCTGATGTAATGTGTCTGATGTAATGTATTGAAGCAGTAGGCTGTTGCTAAAAGGCGTTCAGCATTTAACTGAGCTCTAGTAAAATTCAAATTAGTGACAAACCAGAATGGGTTGACCAGGTTGCTAAATGTCAAGTGTTCAGCTTGATGCTGAAACTCCAGCTACAGGGTGGTGATAACAGCATTTTCTCAGTAACAAGTTAAAGCTGCTGCAGTAGTGACCTTACATGGCTTCTGAATTAAACCTTGCTAAGTAATGACATGCTCATGTTCATGAGCTTTTTTAAATTGTAAACAATTCTACACAGAACGGGCATAGCCTCTCCTTCACAGCCTAATGACTACATTTTCCTCTGAGACCACCGGTGAGAATGGTGGGCACAGTATTCAAATGAAACCGCTATAAAATGTCCTGTTCACAGAAGCGGAGTGAAGGAGTGAAAGGATCCCTTAAAGTGCATTTGGAAAAGACTGACCACAATTAGGACACATTCTGTAGTCCATAGCCATTGCATGTTGCTGTGTTCAGTTGTAAAGTGAAAGTGTTCTGTAACTTTGTTTCAGTCCATATGCCACCTGTGCATGCTGATTTCACCTGTTCTGCAAAAAGTTGGTCCCTAATATAGAACTGCAGGGTTGCTTTAAGGTAAGGTGTATATTTTTTTTCTCAATTCTCATGCCCCATTATGTATACATGGTTTGATGGGTCCAGGAACACAAAGCTGCTCGACAAAACAGCAATGTCAGGTGACCCTGCCCTCCTGTACCTGTGTTCAGACCACGCACTTGCTTTCCATTATGGGTAGAACATCCTGCTCTAAAACACAATGTATGGCCCAGTGAGCAGGATGTGAGTGATGTTCACATGAGCCTGATAAGGACATAAAAGCTTTTGTGCTCAAGGACCCTCCACCCACACTGGATGATGCTGCTGCTCTCGGCCCATCAGCACCTATGGCTGCCTGTTTTCTGGATACCTCTCAGCTTAATGAGACTGTTTGATTACCCTCTTAAAAACATGGTTCCATTCAACAGGACCATGACGTGCATCTGGGGCTAAGCAAGAAAAAAAAAAATGTTAAGGGTCATGATTTTGCAGTTCATGGGGTGAGCAGTTCTGTGTGCGCATGTATTGGGAGTGGATTTTACATAGTTTGGATGGGATTCAGGTTTGACCTTGCGAGGCACAGGTTCAGAACATGAAAGGATTAAAATGAGGTTGCTTTAGGAGGCTTTGCAGAGAAGAGAGACTGGGGGATATGGAGTGGGGACAGCCTCAAAGCATGGATTGGATCTGTGGTCTACTGGGAATCTCTGTCTGGCTGGCTTTTTGAAGAGAAGACAGAAGAGAAGTGTGTTTTTTATTGGGCCTGAAAATAGCATGCCAGTACACCAGCAGCTCCTCTTCACGCACACCCTCTTTAAACTTGACAAGACTTTGAAAGACACAGCTGGATATGCATGCTGAGCTGAAGTATCAATGATACACATTTAGAGCGCCTCCAGCTCTCACTGCAGTGTTATATTTTGGGGTTTGCCTAATGTGCTGTATTACAGTGTTATGTTCCATCAGTCTCACCAGTTACAAATCTTAAAGAAATCCTCAATTAAATGGCTTCAAACACATTGTACATTTAGAAAAATGTAATAGTTCTTTAAAGAACTTTTCACAATGGCTCTTTAAAGCCACTATTCTCAAATAGGTTCCTGTGTTTAATATTATTAAAATGATTTGGACCACATTGTCTCCAAAATAAAGACAGTGTATCAAAGCAACTACCTTGTAAATTTTGACATGACTTAATAGTCGCCACTCATTGGCTAACACTCAAAGCAGAGGTGAACTCTTTAGCAAAAATATGAGACTTTTTCATGACAATCACATTTTAAGCTCTTGTTTTTCTCCACTTTAATCCTTTCTTTTCTTCATCAACTCCATCTCATGGAAACACCCTTAAAGTTGACATAAAGCAATTAAACTTGGCATTGTTGCAAATGCCCATAGTATTCTATTGATTGTGCTGAATTCAAAGATTTGAATGCACAGACAATGCTGTATGCCCACCTGGGAGCACCTGTTTATCAAACCTTGCTGTTTTTCATTCTTCTCAATCTCATAAAACATTGCTGATTTTAGTATTTTGCCAGTTTTCTATGTGCACCCAGTATATTTGCATTTTAAAACTGACAATACAACAAAAACAGTCAGCCACCTCTTCTTTCATTCTCTCTTTATTGTACACAAACTCAACCCCTTATGAATTTTCAGTCTTTTCATATTGGTAATTTTCATGGAATTAATTTTACAATCTAGTAATGTACACAGACTATAGTTTTTTCCGTCTGTGTGTAAGTATTTGGATATTGACTATGAAAAATGGAATTTCTGATCGCTATTCACTTTGTCCTTGACATAAAAAGGCATTTTTTTTTGTGTTTAGCTTGTCTGGCCATGGGGGTCCTGGCTAATTTCGAAGAAAGTACTCTAAGAAGGCTATGACTCACATGTTTAAGGATGGATTTTGAATGGAACGCTCCTTTGATGTTTTCCAGGACGAGGAGTGGCTTGCACAGCAGAGTCAATAGTATAGATTTTCTATCGTCTGTGTTCTACCTGAATGTGCTCAAGCTCGTTTTTGCAAGAGATTAAGTCACACCGAGATGGAGGATGTAGTTCTGTGCCCCTAGTGTAATATCTCTGTCCTCAGCCTAACCTCAGGAAAGGGTGTAGACTGTGAGGTGTATAAAACCCCTCCTGTGACTTGGCTAAGGCCAGTAAATCTCTCAGCACATTTTGGCACAGGCCTTCTGTCGCTGTGCATGAATGACCGCAGGTGTCTCACTCAGGGCACACTGACCTGGATGGTGCTGAGCTTTAGGTCACATTGTCCTTTTTTTAAGCAGAAGTTCTACCTCTCACTTAAGGATAAACTATCTGAAGTCATCCTGCTGTGTTCTGAGGCTTCATTTTTATTTTTAATTAACAAAAAATATCTACATTGCGTTTATGTGTTTATCAGTAGGACCACATTGTCCCTGGTTTAGTTTTGCCTGCAACATATAATTTACTGTAATCAGTTATAAACAAACCAAAATTTTCCTTGGTTTTGATGTAATATGTTAGGATTATTAATGTTTCAAAACATTTCATTCATTCCCCAGGTTATACAGCTTATACATGGAAACTAAGCTGCGTGGAAGAAAGCCTTTTGCATTTGCATTTATTTGGTTTGCATTTATTGTTTTAGTTTAGCCCCAGCCAGTCACAAACATGTATGGAGTGTTTTGGCCTGGACTGCTTTTTGAATGAGGCGCCATAGAAGAGAGCCCGTAAGAGCAGAGGTCAGTTACTTATCAGGATAGAAAATGGTAATGTAACAATGAATTATGTATTTGGAACAGAAAAACACACAAGTGTCATCACCATGATGAAAAGTATACAATATGATAACATGTATGAAATGGCCCTTATAAGGATGCATAATGTTTACGAGATATTGTTTACTACATTCTAAAAGTTTAAACCTTGTTTTTACTGGATAAGCTTGTGATTATTCATGCGTGATTATTTGACTGTGCTAGCTGTCGGACCCTTCCTTTTTAAACGGCTCGCTAAAAACCCTGCTGTTTCATAATGGCTTGATGCATTAGTCATAATTTTTTTTTGCCTGACTGAGGCCACAGCAAGCTTTTATATCCCAAAGGTAATTAACATGTAGCAGCATCAGAGAAAGTGCCATTGTAATTGTTGTGCAAATTGTTCAGTCAATAGATTTCAGCTGTGGGATGGAAGGTGCAGCAAGCAGCAGGTCTCTGGATTCACAAGACACTTTAATGAATGCGGCTTTTGTTGGTGCAGTCGCAGATGAAAGGACTAGTCCCTGTCAGACACTGCGCAAATAATGGCACAAAATGTCTTTTGTGAAAGCAGGTATTTGTGAAGACCTTTTAGGAGTGCTTTAGAAGAGGCCTTGGGAAAATCGATCTTTATTTTAAATGTCATAAAACTATGATGATTCTAAACACTGTTTGTTGATGCTCTTTGATGGTGATTTGCTTCAGCCTGAATCCTGCGACTGTATTTTAGCTGTCTGGCCTGAAACCCTTTTGGCATTTTGATAGGAGAAGTAGTCAAAAATAACCTATAAACACTTAGGAAGTGCAAATCTACTTATACATCAGAAAAAGATTATCAAGTCAAGGATAAGGACAAATGTTTGGGATGACCTAATCCAAATTGGCTCTCCCAGTACAGACTCAGAAACCTGAACTCCAGGTGCCAATGCTCTATTAAAGTAATAGTTTGATTAAAAAAACTGTAATATTCCACAATTTTCAATTTACCTCAGCAGTGTTCAATAAGTGAAGCAATCCGTGTCCAAATCTTGCTTCATTGATTTTGTGTAGGAGCTATGACAGTAGTAATAATAATAATAATAATAATAAATGTTATTTATAGGCACCTTTCACAACACTCAAGGACACTGCACAAATTTACAGAAGTAAGAACAGACAATAAAAAAAAACCAAATACAGTAAAAAAAAAAACTACTTATACATCAGATCAAAGGAGGTTAAATAGAATATGCAATTTTAAACAAGTGCGTCTTGGGTTTGGACTTAAAAGGATAAAATAAAAGTATAAAATAATAATAATAATAATAAAAATATTAATGGGACTAACAAACACTAAAGTCAGTAACCCACTCAAAATGTTTCCATAAAATTACATTAACGTACTCAAACCACATTCATCTCTTCATTAAGGTGAAACAGACTTGCGGATGTAGTTTAGGACTAAGTATGACTTACTGTGTGTTATAAAAACAAATAAAATCTCACCACAAAGCAGTGATCTTGGATAATGTTCCTTCCCATTTATGATTATCCAAAATAAGCTGGCTCTGCTCCTGTAGTGGTTTGTGAAAGCAGATTATCGTTTAAAACAGCCGTACAGAGACAATTTTTTTAAATTTTACAGATCACTGTGTCCTAAACCACACTGACATGAGCTGGATGCAGATTGAGCAGGCTAAGAGCAGTTTTTGGGACAGGACTGGTTCGAGTGACTATTGACTTCTAGTGTATTTTAGCAATTATAGCCATAGGCTATAGCCATAGGTCTCGTGGTAAAATTTTTAATGGCTCGATCTGTTGCGTACTAGATACTGTCTTGTTCCGTGGGTCTGGGCAAAATCTTAGTCTGTAGTTCTTAGTTCAGCACACACATTATTTTGCAGACTCAACTGGTTGCATCATTAACTCCTGCTATAAGGGAAAAAGCCTAAAAGAGGCAAGACAGCTTGTACTAATGGAAATGTTGGTCTTTCAAGTTTGGGAATGTGATATCTCTATTGCATCAAACTTCTGATGAAATGAGTTCTAATTGCACTCTTATATACTGCTGGGTGTGTTGCACTCAAAAATCCACAGAGTTTTTGTTTCATGTCCACCTTCTAGCGAAGAGAGACGCTGTAGTTCTAATGTATTAATGTCAGGCATATTTAAGACAGTTGTGATGTCCCTGACTTGTCTCTCTAATGTGTGAGGTACTCTCTAATGGTGCACTAAAGCAGAGAATTTTGTTTTTTAATTCCTGTGACATTGCTCTACATTGAACCATATGTGCTTGGTATTCTTGAGATGATCTTCATGTAATGCTGATACATTGACTTTCAGCTTCTTAGTGGTGACAAATTAATGCCACTTGCTGCAAAGAGATATGGCTAAAAGCATATGAGCTGCTGGATCTGTCAGCCTAGATTTTTTTTCTGTAGCCCTCATAGACAGAACTGTCATTGTGCTCATGCTGGGAGATAAAATTCAGATATGCAGTTTATAGAGGCTGTCAAAGACAAACCTACTTTGGGACTGCATGGCATGTTAGTCAGGAAAGTAAGTGAATAAAGAAATAAAAATCAAACAAATTAAATGACTGAGGAACACAGTCACTTCAGTTTCTGTTTTTAATGTAATTCTCTCAACGGTTTAGTTGTGTCCACCTGAAAGCTTGGTCTCATATAGTGCTATCAGCACTGGGAGGGTGAAGGCTACCACATGTTCTCTCTGAGTCATGTGAAGTACCACCCCATCTTTTCCATCTGCTGCTAATGCAACATCATTGGACAGCTCAACACACTTAGAGGAGAACTGTCAATCCTGATGGTTCCCAGTAGCTAGATCCCACTAACCATTTCCCTAAGATTAGTTAGCCAGCCAGCTAGTTGTTTCTGCAAGTTGAAAGCTGAGTAGTAGCCTGTTTTGTTAGCAGTGTCTTCGACAGTCTCCTCGGTCATATTGTGTGGACTGTTAATGTTTAGACTGTGGTTGTGAAAACAGTGAATTTTTGTTGAACTTGAGATCCTGTTAATGTGCAGACTCTTTGCTACTGTTTGTTTGATCGGAATGTACAGTTTTTCTTAAAAGTTTGCGAATCCTTTAGAATGTTCTACATTTCTGCATAAATATAACCTGAAACATAAGGTTTTCATATAAGAACCATTAAGAAACACAACTTAAAAATGGGGCAACAATGTTATGTTTGATCATTTAGTTATTAGGAAAATTATTGTGTATTACATATCTGTGTAAATAAAGTGAACCACTAGGACTAGCAGTTAATTTGAAAGTGAAATTAATGTGAGGTGTTTGTAATCAATGGGATCAATCAGTGTTGAGAATGTGCCCTGTTTTATTTAGAGACTAGGGAGCTACCAAAGTCTGATCTTCACAATACTTGTCTGTTCAAGTGTATTTTGGCACAAATTAAGATGATTTTTGTGGAACCTCAGAAAAGAGTGGCCGACCAACAAAGCTTACTCCAAGACCGAAGTCACAAAGGAACTAAAGGCTTCTCTTGCATTGGCCATTGTTGATGCTCTTGAGCCCACCATCAGATGAACACTGAAGATGGTTAGTGCTTGTTTTGCTGCATCTGGCCTTGCCATCATTGATGGAACAATGAATTCTGAATTCTACCTGCAAATTCTTAAGGAAATTGTTAGCACATCTGTCTTAAGATAAAGTGGATCATGAGGCAAGACAACCCTAAACACACAAGTTGTTCTACCAAATGATGGATAAAATAAAAATCATTGTTTTGGAATGAGCAAGTCAAAACCCTGAGCTTCAAACAACAGAAACCCAGAGCTGACGTTATTCTGGGCTGAAATTCCTCCAAGACAATGTACAGGACTGAGCAACCATCATCAGAATCACTCAGATGCTGGTATTGCTGCAGAAGGAGACACACCAGATACTGAAAGCAAAGGTTCACATAATTTGGCCACTTACAGATGTGTGATCAATTTTTAAGGTTAGATCAATTTTTAAGGTTGTCTTTACTTTTAGGATTGTGAAAATCAGATGTGGTTCTAGATCATATTTGTGCAGAAAGAAGGAAAATTCCAGAAGGTTGACAAACTTTCAAGCGACACTGCAGCTTAAGTCTTTAGATGGAGTCTGTTGTCTCTTGTTATAAAGATCAAAGAAGTGGCAATGACAGTGAATAACGAAAAAGTAAAAACCAATTAATAATGTGGTTCATCAAAGAAAACTACTTAACATTACTTTCAGTCAGGAAGAAAACCTTTTCAGCAGATAAAGAACCGGATGAAAGCATAGTTGTGTGGAAGACTATGCTGAAGAAAAGATTGTACCGAGATTATCTCAGAGGGTTTATTATAAGACACAAACCACTGGTAAGCCTCAGTTTTCTGTAAAACCTAGAATTCTGGGACAAACCCCAAAGTGCTAAAAAGAAAAAGGTCAAAAGCCAGCTCATTTGTAAAACACGGTGGTTTGAGCATGTTCACGTGCCAGCGGCTTTCACAATGACCTAAAACATACAGTAGTTAAAGTGCCTGGGGAGTCCCTCAGGGCTGAAAGTAGGAATGTTCTTCCCTGGTCAAGACTATCACCTGACCCAAACCCCTCTGAACACACAATTCACTTACTGTAAAAAAGGACTAAACGAAAAAATCTTCGGATACAAACAGGAACTGAAAATGGCAGCATTACAGTCCTAAACACGGAGGTTTCAGGACTTCAGGTCATCAGTTGAAAAGTATTCTTTCAATTCAATTTTATTTATATAGCTCTTTTTACAACCATGTCGTCACAAAGCAGCTTTACAGAATACAGGTCTGAGCCCCTAGTGCGTAAGCGAAAGGCAACAGAGGCGAGGAAAAACCCTGAACTGGAGAAAGAAACCTCGGGAGGAACCAAGACTCAAAACCCATCCTTCTCAGGTCGACCAGGAGAGAAGAAAAGAGAGTCTTTATTGGGTAGACTAACAAGAGAAGGCCTTCATGAACAAAATTATTGACAGATAGGCAGTCTACGGCTAACAGTGTTGGAACCACTAAGTGTCCATTGAGGTAAATTTGTTGGAAAAGAAACCGAGAGTCTGTAGTCCATAAAACGACAGGATCAGAAGCTTTAAGCAGCAGTTGCCCCTGGTTGGGGTAGAGCATGTGTGGACTTGTGATCTGTCGAAACCAGTTGAGGGCATTTTGGCACCGGGCCCCAGTGATTGTACCCAGTTATTGAACATGACCATTCATGTGTAGCATCATGTTACTGATCTAATTATTTATGCGAGGTAAAATGGCTGCGTAAAACGACTGTGATTCCTACAATGATTCACTTAAGATAAACCTTACACAATACTCTCTAATTAAAGTTGACATTCTGTACGTCAGAATCATTGTGATGTTTGAATTCAATTGTGCTGGAGGATGGATAATAAGAATAACAAAAACTATTGCTGTCCAACTACATACGGACTGTCCCGTAGCATCTCATTTCAATAACTGTAATTAATTAGTGTCTGCTTAATAAAAATGCAACATTGCTCTGACCCAATTCTTCTGAAGCAGCTACAGTGTTTAGAGAAACTGAAGATTGGAAGCTTAATTAAGAGACGGAGGGGACTGAGCGCTCCCTGAGTAGTTTGGCTAAATTTGACATGTCTTGACAGGTTTATTAATTATAGGTCTGCATATTTAATATGTGTGTCTCATCCCTTTATGGACATATGAAGATTGTGAATGTAAGCACTTAGTGTTTCCCCTAAAGCATTTTTTCTACAGAAGGGTTCAAGACTACTCTACTGGGGTGAGTACTGAGTAGGCCTACTCTAACTAGAAGAAAGTTGCCTGAAAGCTCTCTTTTGTTCTTGTCTACTGATGTGGATATGAAGAGGGTCTTCTCTGCTTTGGACATGTGTGTTTGTCTCTCAGTTTTCTTCACTGACCTACTTGTAGTTTTATTTAAAAATCATGTTACTGCATATGAAATAATTAATTTCAGACAGAAAAAACTGCTTGCCAGCTGTGTAAATTTGTTTGCATTGTCTGCTAGGTAGGAAATAACTACACAATATGTCTTCTATGCATATTATTACATAAACAGTGTATTGTTTGCAGTGTTGGGAAAAAAAGACTATACTTTCACTACATTGTGCAGCAGTTCTGGCAGAGCCCTGGGGGAAGGGGTCTTGATGGTGAGAGCTTCTCAATGCTTCGTGACTGACTTGGGCACAGAAACTTCACCATTTCCATGATGTTCCATTGTCACAAAGCCTGCATCACCTCTGGGCAGGGACTCCACTCTCTAGACATAAAACAGCTCTCAGAGATTCTAGCTGCTGAAAGGATTTCTGAACTCTGAGACACAAATGGCCACTGCAGACAGCTCTGTTAAGTGCACACGACACACCCTGGGAGATGGTCTTTATGATGGTGCAGCCATATTACCATCGCAAAGTTTTGTCGGTGTGGTTAGAAAACAAAAAACAACAACAAAAAAATATCATAAATCTGTATACATATATATTTATATATCTGTTCCAAGAGCTCCTGTGTATAGTGAAAAACCGTGATGATGTGATGCAGTAAAAAAAAAATGCCTACAAATTTTTTATAGTATAAACCCTAAATATGCCCCCAATAATATGCTCCCAGAACATTTTAATTTCATTTTAAACTCAGCTTAATACATTACCCTTAAAGAAAATGTAAATGTAAACCCGTATTCGTACTGTACAGTTTACGCTGAACTTCTGCAGTGCCAGAATGTAAAATATTACTCCTATATAGACGGTACTATAATTCATGCATGCGCTTTGTCTTTGGTATAAGCAGGTAAATACAGTAATAAATTCATGTAATTTACAATAACAAAAATACAGGGCTTTAAGAAGAACAAAACAAAAAACACGAGAACACCTGAGACGCTCCATGGGGGAAATTCTGGATTGCAGCAGCGTCACAGGGCAGCAGCCAATCAGCAGCAAGGAGAAATAAATAGTGTTCTCGGATTGGCTACTTTCAAACCTCCAGCCTCTGAGTTCAGCCGTAGTTCACCATCCCAAGACGCGCTTTCTTTGTGTTCCCTGGACAGTATCAAAAAATGTGTAGTTATCAAAAAATGTGTAGAAATGTAGCTGAATTTACCTTAATATTTGTTACAAAATTAGTACATGATATTTTTCTTAATAATTTAGCACTAAAAAGAATGAAAAATTGGATATTGCCACGAGAAAAGCTGTGACATCTGGGCCTGTACGCCATGTCCCCTCGTCCTCATACAGGGTTTATGTTTGGGCGGGTGCTTACACAGCAGGAGGACAAGGGGGTGGGCGGACGAGGCCCAGACGTCACAGAAGCGAAAAAAAAAATAGAGAGGATATCTGCAGATTCCGCGTTAGTGCAGGGGTTTCAGTGAACAATTATTAGTTCGGTTCTCAGATAAATCCACAATTGCTGGGGATTAACTATATATATATATATATAATCATTTTAAAACTACAAACTCTACATAAAGTCTTTGCAGGTGATAGAAAAAAAACATTCTTAACATTCTTGACAGACAATATATATGTCTGTCATTAAATTCACCCAATGTGAAGGGATGCTGGTATTT
>JBBPCX010069552.1:0-11267 GCA_037974365.1 Hydrocynus forskahlii | reverse complement strand
CACACTCACACACACACTCACACACTCACACACTCACACACTCACACACTCACACACTCACACACTCACACACTCACTCACTCACACACACACTCACACACTCACACACTCACACACTCACACATTCTTTTATATTCATATTTCTCCCTTAGAAAAGGCCAGGCTTGCTGTCTGTGTTTGTCTCTGTATGCAACCCAGATGCACCTAAAAAGCACACCTACTTTCAACAGCAGACTATTCATGTAAAAGGAAGAGCCTACAGATGGGAACCACAAAAGACGAAAACACACCAATTTACAGCCCCATCAATCTCTTGAAAAGGTCAGTAAAAGAGCTTTGTCATGTTTTAGACCTTTAGCAATCATTCCTCATTACAAACTTAATTGGTACCATTACTTATTAATAAGAACAAATGTGACAAAAAGGACACAGCATACTTCTGTTTTCACCTAGAGAAGTTATTAAAAATGTAACCTACATTCCTTGTTGTGCTTCCAAGTGTATTACTCAATTAATAAATAATCTGGACATATCAGAAATCAGTAGGGCTATGACGGTTTGAAATATCGGCTTAACTTGAGCCAGAGAGATCTTTTCATGCCTCCAATCTTAATAAAACTCTTTCTACATAATGTAAAGCATTTATAAAGCATTTTAAGCAACATGAACACTTGCAGGATTAACGTAACCTAGTTATTTCTACACTTCTTTCATAGAATGCAAAAAGCGCTGGAAACTTCCATGACACGGGAGTGCAAAGCCCCATAACATGGTAGACTCAAACATGACTAAGACTAAGAAATGTCAGTAAAATGATATTACCCCATCTCCCCATGTAAAACTAATCCCAACCTAATAGTGTTTCATAGGTATTTTACTATGTAATTTCATGGTGAATGGACCTGTACAACTGGTCCAAAATTACTAGGGAAAACATATTTCACCATTAAATTCTATTAAAAGTTTTTTCCTTCTCCTGTAAGGTCATAAATGTGGGGACATGTATTTAGTTTTGTTACGACAACAGCCACATACGTATTATGTATTATCTGCTAAAACTGTGCACACAAGTACAATTAATATATTAATGTTCTCTGACCGTCAAAGGAGATTCTTCACATGCACACATCTCATTCAGTGATATTTAGCAAGTATGTTGGTGTGCTTTGATGTGCATGCTTTAAAACCCCTTTGAGATGGTGCAGGGATTATATTTGGGGAATGTGATGAAAAGAGAAATCCGACCACTATTGATGGGCTGCAGGCAGCAGTCAGGAATATGGGGGAAGCAGTTTTTTAACTCCATGGATTCCTTCCTAAGGAGCTCACATCCTGATCATTGGACCACCTTCTTAGCTGCATCAGGTGGGTTAGATTCAGGTTGAAGGGGAAAAAACTTGACGACCCCCGCCGTTTATCATTTGATAAATGATAAACACTGTACATTCTTAGTATTAACTGTTGCTTCAATTTTTTGTCCATCAGTGATCATCACAAAAAAAACAACAACTTTTATTTGCAGTTTTAAGGTCCTGGAGGACAACCTCACACTTGCTTATCATCTTTTCCTCACGTTTTTTAATAATGGTTTAAAGGAACTTCCCACATATTCTTCGCTGCTGTCCACAGATCGTTCGTAGTGGTTGGAGCTTACCTACCCAACGTAGGTAGGTGGGTTTTACATCATGCCTAAATTTCATGCAGTGAAATGACTTGCATTTTGCATTGTCTTGCTGGAATAATGGTCATTTGTTATGGTTTCCCTCTTTTAAGTGAACAGGCAGGATCAACACTCCAAATACAGTTGCTAAACATAAGTGTATGATATATATTTATATGTGAACATTTCTCTTTGGCTGCCAGCGTAAGATGCACTGCCTGAATGCATAACCTATACAGAACACATTGGTTAAATATATAACATGCTTTACCCCAACAATTCACTTTATTAAGTTTTTCTACCTTATATGCACTAACATTTCTAATAACATGTCACTGTCATGTCGGTGTCGCTGCTGTAACCTCCACCCGAATGACGTCTGCTCATTTATGCTCCTGTGGGGGTCCTGACCAGTGATGAAAAGATTAAAGGGGGCTAAGAATAATGAAGAGAAACAGATGCGCTACAGTAATTGTACACTGCAAAGTGCTATATGGTAAGTAAAGCCAATAAATTTAACACTGTAGATAAAGGGTAGGTGAACCTTATAAAGTGGCCAGTTGGTGTATATTTACATTTACAATTACATTTACGGCATTTAGCTGACGCCCTTATCCAGAGCGATGTACATCAGTGCTCAAGTAATCCACGTCTGTATCTTAGGCCATGTAAGCTAAACTTAAGTCAATCATCCACAATTCAACCACGATACTGCACGCTCAGTACACCTAGGTAATACCTGTCAAGAATACTTAAGCAACACCTGTCAAGGAATATGGATCATTTGATGAATCAGAATAGTTCTTATAAGTCAGAACTCCACTGAACTTGTACTTATGGCAAATAAATACAAGAGCACTCCTGGAAAAGGCCATTTTTGAGTGGGTGACTTACAGAACTGAATAACTTCTTCCGTTCCCAAGGAGAACGATGAGCAGGTATGTCAAGGGACCACTTAATTAATAACATTAGTTACCAGAACAGCATACCAGCTTAGCATACACATGGAGGGACTGCTCCAAAAGCCACATACAGATTGCTTGTGTTCTCAAAAAGCAACAAGGGATCCATCTTTCTGACAGAATGGCAGATGCTGAAGAACTACATGGCTACCGTTGCTTGCAATTGCCACATCTTGTCCCATATTGGTGACACTGAAAAGTGGACACTGTCTGTTTGAATAAAAGGATAAGGAAAAAGAAAGTAAATAATTCAGGTCACATATAACACAGAAAGACAGCAAGACCAGCTTTTCCTGCGACAAAGCTGTTACAAATATGTTCAAAACGCAATTATTTCTTTATTTAATCGTAACACCACATGGCAACACACTCATCACAACAAATCTCTTATTTATTATTCTTTTTCTTTTACTTTGTTATTCATTTAGCTGATCACATATTAGTCAACTGGAAATATCCACACACCTCCAAGCTTTTTGAACTTTAAAGGACATGTATAATGGAAAAATACATTATCCCTATGTTTCTGATATTAGACTTATATGGCGTGTTATAACATTTTGAAATATTACGTATCAAAATGGTATTCACTTCACAACCCTTACTTACTAAGTTGCAATGTATAATTTTAGTCATGTTACAAAAATCACTACATTTACATTTATCCACCTATTCAGCTTGCAGCTGTTAAGCTCACCTAGTAAAACTAAAATATAAGGGATGTTTATAAGAAGTGTTTTTATTATCTTGCAATGTGTTTCGACTGAGGCACAATACAGGGCAGGCAATCAGATCAGATGCAATTATGGTCCAAAATAAACGGACATGAGGTCCACTCACGACTTTTGTATCCATAATTAATTCAATTACGACTCAAATTAAACAGACTGTTATGCTTCTGTGGCTTTAAGGCTAGTCTGTCTAAATAGCATCTGTTCTGACTGACAGACCTTTATTGTGCCTCAGTCAAAAAGCAGGGCAGGATAATATATTATAGTGTTTTAGACACACTCACACACACACACACACACACACACACACACACACACACACACACACACATATATAAATACATATATATACTTGACGTGGGCTCATTAATCTAAGCTCTCAGCAGCACTTTGTGTCCTTAAAAAAAGTGGTGTCTGAGGAATGCACTCTGAAATCTATTTCAAATCGATATGCATCTTTAAAGAGTTTAAGTGGTGACACCATCCTTCTCACTTCCTTTCGTCTCACAGTGTTACACCCTTCATGCAGCATGGCCTTGTGCAACTATGCTCAGCCCACATAAAAAAACAGCATAATCCTCATAACACCCTCACCTGAAACGAATATATGTGAAGAACATGAGAGCATGTGTACCAACACCAGCATGAAGAAAAGAGATAAAGTCTCTCTCATACAGGACAGAGGTGTGAGATCTGTGCATCGTCAGAGTAATGCTCTTGTCCTGTTGAGTGTGGATATGATTATTTTTCACAGCTCTTGTCCTGTTGAGTGTGGATATGATTGTTTTTCACATACACACACACACACACACACACACACACACACGCGCACACACACAAACACACACAAACACATACACACACACACAGAAAATTCTTGGATTTAGGCTCAAGCGCCTTAACTGCCTGTTTGTATGGATTTATGGTATTCCAAAGGCTCTCATGTCTCTCTGGGTATTGTCAGGCTATTGAGGCTGTCAAAAGGAGCAGTGGTGTTGAAATTGCATTGGATTGAAAACTGGACTTGAATTTGTGAGGTGTGAGTTTGAAAGCTCTGGGCATGTGTGCCAGACTTAAGACACGAGACCAAGAAACTGGAGCAATGTCCTCAATATTATTATCCTTCCCGCTTTGACAAAAATGGTTCAGATTCACATCATGTAGCAGATTTCAGGCACTCCACACATTTTGTAACTGTATAGTAACAAAAATTGACAATACTGCATTCCAGTATTCATTTTACATTGTTCAGCATGCAAGTACAAATGCAAGTTGCCCTTTGGTCCTTTTTTTGAAAGAAAAACATATAGTCTAAGGATGTATTAATTTAAACAGAATTTTAAATAATGAAAAAAAGCAGGGCTTAAATTATTTTGGCAAAAAACCTACATTTTGCTATTTCACTCTACATGTAGTTGATCGGGCATTACATGTTTGGTGTTCAGATGTTCCTAAATTTAACTACTTTAACGCTATGAGGCGATCAGTACTAACAAATCCTAGAAATCAGTAGTCACTCAAATTATTTTCCTAAAAAGATGACTTGCTTTGTTCAAACCTCATTCAGCTCTTCATTAAGGTGATGCGGGCATGTCAATGGCAGCCAACATTGGGGCTGGTATTCACAAAGAAGTCATAAGGATCTGATCTTGAATCAAATTCATCTGTATTTATGTCAGTTCCTGTCAAAATCTGATTCTAGATCAGCAATGCTACTTCTGAGGTTTTATTCTGAAAACAGGTCCTGTTGACTAAAGAGGCTGCCAGCTATATTCAGCTACACAGCAAAAGATTGGTTTAAATACCGAAGATAACAGTCATACTGTGTTCTAAACCACATCAGTAGTGTAAGTCTTGAAGAGCTACATGCGGTTTGAACTTCATTTTAGACTCCAGGCATATCCTGGCTGGACGAGTGTATCTGTGAGAAATTGTGCACTGTTTATAGACGACTTTGTCTCCCATGATCATCTGTTATCATCCTTTGTGGTAACCACAGATCAAACCTAGACCCTACTTTGCACAGTCCTGGTTGCTTGCAGTTCCGGAGCGGTCACCACAAGACAGCAAAAAACTTGAATTATCTTACGATTTGGGTCTGGTGTGTGTTGCAAGAGAGTTTCCTGCTTTCTACTGTGCTAGCATGCGTATCAGTGGACTCACCCTTGTGGAAGTCGGGGTTGCTGTCCCGGAGCAGGCTGCTGAGCTGGTGGCCGTTGATATGGAGGAAACGGAGCTGCTCTCTGAGAGAGGCCTCATTGAACACGGCCGGGATCAGATGGCCCACACTGTTCTGAGAGATGGGCAGAGCTAGGGCCAGCGCCAGAGTGGGGGCCAAATCCACCTGCTCCACCACAGCAGGCTGCACCGGACCTACTGCAGACACAAAGACATGTAGAAACAAAAGTAAAAAAGTGTAAAGTGTGAAGTGGCCAGTTTTGTCATGCATGAACACACCACAGCACACAGTGTAAACAGAGTGAAGTTGTTCTCTGTGTTTAACCCAATCACCAAGGGGCAGACAGTGAGACAGTGTCCGGGGAGCAGTGTGTGGGGACAGTACCTTACTCAAGGGTACCTCAGTGGTGCCACTGGCAGTCATGGGATTCAGACTCACAACCTTTCAATCGTAAGGATAACTCCCTAACTACCAGACCACACACAGGTTTACCTGCTTTAATACACCATGCTCCTCCAGTTTGCTGACGAGGTCGTGTTTACTTCCACTCAAAAATCTACTATAACATACATGGTGCTGGAGGACGAGGACGGACTAAATTTACCCAAGGCCTTATTTCCACGAACTGACAAAAACATGAAAACACAATGACGTTAAGAATGAGAAGCTAAACCTAACACGTAGAGACAAGAACTCGCCAAAGGGTATTGGTTACGAACGACCGACTAAGACAAGTGCAAACACAGGGGTATACACACAGATGAACGGGAGGTGGAGACACCTGAGGAAAAAGAACTGGAAGACAAACAACAGGTGGATCCACAAACAGAGGGGCTGGACTAGGATGGAGCATGCAAGCGAGTGACAACAAACCATGTGCGGAGGAAAAGCACCAACAGGACAATATTTATATATATATATATATATATATATATGCTCTCAGCCATTGCATGAAATTCACCCCGAGCCATGATTTAACAAGTACTGATTAATAAGACCAGGTATAGGACGGTAACGACAAGTAGATAGCTTTCATATAAGTTTTTTCTTAGGTGCCTGAAACTTTGGCCTAGAATTGTACACTCTCACTTAGTCTGAAGACAGATTTACAATCTATTTTATCTGCAGGAGGAACTTCTTGGGTGGAACAAATCTGACAGCACTCACTGTCTGTCACACTTTCACAATTCCAATTACACATGCAATATTTCACAAACAGGTCTTTATGCATCTTAGTAAATCCTGCAGCATTCAGGGCTATGCAAAGATTAAAAATAAGCTAATAATAGCACGTACACGGCTGTCAATAAAGTGGCATTTATGAACCCTCCATGAACCCTGTCACTTGCTGCTCAGAATGAGTGTGTTCATTTCTAAATAAACACTAGCACAGAGTGTGAATGCACATGTTATCTCCAAAATAGATCAGGCAAGTAAAGAAACAATTATCACATTCATCCAGGCAGTGTGGAGGAGACAGATGCATAACCCATCCACACTTTCTTCAAGGAGAGAGGAGAACGATAATGAGCCACTTGTATGCTATTCCAGGATGACAGAACCTCACATTTTAGGGTTCAAGCAGAGTGTGTGTGTGTGAGTATGTGTAGCAGCTTATTGCGACACACATTCCTAAAGACAGATGCTATTTCACCATATTGGGCAAGTGTGTTTTCCTACACATTTATAATCAATTACCCACTATACTAATGCAAAAGATGAGAAGAGGGAGCAAACAAAAGGTGAATTAATGCGCTGAATTATTAGACATGTGGTTCATTAATGTGTCAGCAAAAGGCCCAGAGCTGGAAAATAGCCCTGCGAGCCACTAACACAAGTAGACACGTGTAAATCCAGAACAAATGGCCAGACACAGGGTTTCAAACTGAATGTGTTATACTGGCATTGTACATGTCCACCTGTCTGTGTGTGTTGCATTCAATACGTCATTGAGGAAAAAATCTACAATTTAACCTGCTTAGCCTGTTTCATGACATGTTGGTCAAATAGGAACATGATATGTACAGAATAAATTGTGTTGATAATGTAACTTGTGGAAGGTCAGTGTTTTTTTCAAAAAGTCCATACACTCAACAACAACTGAAGCCAACTTAGAATTAACAACAACTTAAGTTAGGGTTATCCAGCCATTTGCCTTGCTTTCACATGATTTAACTAGAGTTAGACAAGATAAGATAAGATAACCTTAATTAGTCCGACAAGTGCTCTACAACACAACAGTATAATATAAAAAGGTACATTAAATATAAATATAAATATAAATATGTATTTATATATATATATATATATATATATATATGTATATATGTATACACACACACACACACACTGTTAATGTTACAGAGAACTTTAATAAAAGTTGCTCAATGTTGAACACCTGTGTTCTCTGCTGCGTGTGTGATGATGCCAGCAAACAACTAGTTGACTCGACTTTGACTTTGATGACGGATAAGTCGGCCTGAAAAAATCTGAATATATATATGTTTGTATGTACATATTGGATACGTACAGCTTCGGAAATAAAATAAGAGACCACTGCAATTATTTTAAAATCAGCATCTCTACGAGTATGACAACCGGTTGTCCGACAGTTACGTTACCCGAAATTTGGTGTACATCGAAATACACCCTAGCCTAAGTCACTTAAAAAAATGTAAAACCATAATCTAGAACAGAAAAACACAACTAAACCACAGAAAAAGGAAAAGGACATAAATATACTGTATTTGTACGCTGTTTATACTGTACTGGGGAACAGTACACTGCGCTACTGCGTATTCTTTCGCCGCACACAGCTCACATAGTCCGTCAGTACGACGCTAACTCACATCTCAGGAGTGAGTGATAGGAGTGAGCTTCGTAAACTTGAAACGTTGTATGTCTAGACTGTCAGAGTTAATTTGCATGAATTCGTTTGTGTGCCATTGATCTAGTTTGTGTTGAAATAAGCTTGTGTTGAAATAAATTAGCTTGTGTTGGAATAAATTAGCTAGTGTTGAAATAAATGAGCTAGTATTAGCCACTAAGCTCACATTATTTAGCTAGTTACCATTAAGCTTGTTTTAATTTTATTAAGTAATTTTAGCCATTTAGCATATGTTCACTTTATTTAGCTAGTATTATCCCTTAACTCCTGTTAACATTTTCTAGCTAGAGTTAACCATGAAGCACATTTCACATTACAGTAGACCCCCGAAATTCGCAGGGGTTATAATGCAAATTTGTGATGTGGTAAAAAAAAATCCTAAAAATGTCTATTTTTATAGTGTAAACCCTAAATATGCTCCCAAATATGCTCTCAAAACACTTATTTCATTTTAAACTCAGCTTAACACATTACCCTTAAAATATGTATGTTATCCACTTTTCTTCGGCATCCTCTGTCTCTTTGGTATAAGCAGGGAAAATACAGTTTAATTTAATTGAATTTACAGTAATAAAAACTCAGGACTTTAAGAAGAACAAAATGAAAAACACAAAACCACTCAGCGGAAGACTTGAGACAGCTACACGCGGGCCAGAGATACGACATAATCAGCAGTGAGGAGAAATCCATAACGCTTTCAAACCTCCCGCCTCTGAGTACAGCGGTATTTCACTATCCCAAGACGCGCTTTCTTTGTGTTCTCTTAACAGTACCAAAAAATGTATACAGCTATATTTACGTTGTTTGTTGCGAAATTAAGTAAATTATATTTTTCTTAATATTTTAGCACTAAAATGCATGAAATATGACATATTGCCAAGAAAAAGCAAATAAAAAAAATATGGAGGATATCAGCGAGATTTCCGCAGATTTGCAGGGGTTTCTGCGAACGGTTATTTGTTCGGTTCTAAGGTAAAATCTGCAAATTCTGAACCGCAAATTAGCGAGGTTTTACTGTATTTAACTAGTGTTTGCTATCTACCTCATGTTCATATTAAATAGCTTGTGTTTGTCATTATGTAAGTGTTTACTTAGTATTAGCTATTATCTTCACATTATTTCATAAAATGTAGCCATTAAGATAGTGTTCCTATTGATTAACTAGTATTAGCTAAAATGACGTATTAAGTGTTGGCTCTTTAGCTGATGCTTGCATCAGTTAGTTTGTGTTTGTATTAGTGTTTGTATTGATTAACTAGTATTAGCCATTGAATTCATTATTGAGCTAATGTTAGCCATTTAGCTTAAATTCACATTTTTATGTTTCCCTTGGCTCTCAAGTTTCAACCTTTGATCGTCCAAAGAAAAGAAGATCATCTACATAAAATCTCATTTGAAAGTAGAAACAAAGCAAAGGCTGTTGACTGTGAGTGAATCAAAGGCTTTTGACTACTGTTGAATTTTTGTTGAACTGCCATATGTTACACTCTATAATCACCATCCGACTTTCCGAGAAGGCATTCCCAGTTATAGGGTTGTTTTCTTAGATTTTTTTAGTCAAGCATTTTTATGAAACACAATGTAGTGTTGGCCGTTAAGCTAGTGTTTGCATTGTTTAGATTGTATTTGCCATTATGCAAGTGTCAGAGTCACTTCTCCACTTATTGTCCTGTTCACACTATTGGGACGAGAGCTGTTCAAATTACTGTGTCTAGCTTGAACGGTCCTTTGAATTTCTAATTTATTACAGCCCATCTGAAGTACATGTATTTGTGTGCAGCTGCCCCTGGCGTAAGAATTATTTTAAACTGAAGGAACAGCAAGTTCCTTTGTAAATAATCACTCTGGCTAGAATGAGCTCTTAATTTGCGTTTCATTTTCAGAAACAGGCCCTTTCTGACAGCTCGGCGCAGATTCTACTGCTGTGTGTTCAGTGGGCTTTAACTTTCATTACAGAGCCTCAGAGACGAAATTTTGCTGCTGACTGGTAATATGCTCTGTAGTGCTTTCACAGGACAGAGACACATGCACCCCCCAGTGCACTGAGGACTAGGCCTCTCCACATAAGAAAACTGTAACCAATTTCTAATAATTCTGATTACTGATGAAAGCAGTATGTATAAGTGGCAAAAAAAAAGAACAACTTGACTGCAACATGGCTGGCAATACTCCAGCTGGCAATACTCCAGCTGGCGTGTGTCCATGGTAAATTTATTATTAAGCATTAAAAATCAAAACAAAATGTGACAAAACAAACAAATGCCAAAAAGGTTACCTAAAAGGTCACACTTATCAAAGAGAGTAAGATGCACTGACCTTCCAAACACAATAGACATCTGAAGTTATTCGGTAGTTGCTGTCATGCCTATATTAGGATTTAAGATTTTCTTTTTCTCTATGTGAAAGACAAATGGCATCTTCAAAAATCACTGCCATGGTGCTTTGTGGAGGGCTGTAGAGAATATTTGCCTTAAGCGTTCATCAATAGTCGATGACTTTCAGTCTCTCTTTTTGTAAAGAATGCATAAATCACACGAAGACAAAACAATAGAAAATGCACAAATAATAGAAATGACAAAATTGCTTCAAAAGTCTTACAGGTATAAGCCTGGGATCACTTATCGATTTATGGATATTTTTATAAGACAAAATGTATAATTTTGTCTTTACTTTGTTGTAAGCATGAGTAACCACATTTAGAAGGTAGCCCTATAAGTCACTGTGACCGACTAAACAGGCTCTCTTACAATGACACACACACACACTCACATACACACACACACACACACACACATACACACACACACACACACACACACACCCACACACACACACACACACACACACA
>JBBPCX010069551.1:0-11269 GCA_037974365.1 Hydrocynus forskahlii | reverse complement strand
GCTCCCATTTTTCATGAGCTGACCTCAAAGATCTGAAACATTTTCTACATACACAAAAGACCCTTTACTCTCAAATATTGTTCACAAATCTGTCTAATCTGAGTAAATGAGGACTTCTCCTCTGACCAGATAATCCATCCCTCCTCACAGGAGAGGCGTATCGAGGTACTGATTAGAGCCTGAACATTACCGGTGTGCCTCAGACTGCCCACAGTAAAAGGCCGCAGCACAATGTCTACCAGGAATGTCCTGGGCCGGTGTGGAGGTCCCGGGCCGGTGTGGAGGTCCCGGGCCGGAGTGGAGGTCCCGGGCCGGTGAGGAGGTCCCGGGCTGGATGTGGAAGTCCTGGGCCGGTGTGGAGCTCCTGGGCTGGATGTGGAGGTCCTGGGCTGGATGTAGAGGTCCTGGGCTGGATGTGGAGCTCCTGGGCCGGTGAGGAGGTCCTGGGCTGGATGTGGAGCTCCTGGGCTGGATGTGGAGCTCCTGGGCTGGATGTGGAGCTCCCGGGCCGGTGAGGAGGTCCTGGGCCGGTGTGGGTACATGTGGTCTGCAGTTGTGAGGCCGGTTGGATGTACTGCCAAATTCTCTGAAACGCCTCTGGAGACGCTTATGGTAGAGAAATGAACATTCATTTCACAGGCAGCAGCTCCGGTAGACGTTCCTGCAGTCCGCATGCCGACTGCACGTCCCTCTAAAGGTCCGAGATCTGTGAGATTATGTTGTGATCAAACTGCCCATTTCAGAGCAGCCTTTTACTGTGGGCAGTCTGAGGCACAGCTGTAACGTTCAGGCTCTAATCAGCACCTCGATACGCCTCTCCTGTGAGGGGGGATGGATTACCTCGGCAGAGGAGAAGTTCTCACTGACTCAGATTCAGGCAGATTAGTGAACAGTATTTGAGAGTACAGGGTCTATTGTGTGTGTAGAAAATGTTTCAGATCTTTGCGTTCAGCTCATGAAAAATGGGAGCAAAAACAAAAGTGTTGCGTTTATATTTTTGTTCAGTGTATATATGTCTCTTTTTGCTTTTAGTCAGATCCAGAATCTTCTATTCTCTCAGCACCATTCACTCCTTATTCTAAGCAGCTTATATGATATTCTTGGTGCCATTTTTCTTTCAGGTGCAGTTTTGATCTGAACCCACTCTTTCTCGTTCGGATGATTGCTTTGCTAAGAGTTCCAAATCTTATTCTAACTGCATCATCTCTAACAGTGCAGGATCCCAGCAATCATGCCAAAATCTGTCCGTCTTTCTCCTAAAATATACTGGGAGTGTTCTGTTAGCTGGTAATCTGCAGTAATGAATGCACCTGTGGCCTTTTTAAGGTCTTGTGTTAAATTTTTGCTTTTCAAAGTCAAAGTTTCATTGACCTTGCCGTATTTATTCCCTCCAATGTACGTATGTTAAGGTCAGCATGCTAAATGATTTATGAGCCGACTATACAAGAGAGGCTTAATTTGTTATTCTTCATTCCTGCTTTGGTACCCTTCACTCCTAAAATGCCTTGGTCATTATAATAGAAATCACGACTCAACAAATCTCAGCATTTGACGGTTTTTTTTCTTCTTTTCTTCTTCAGAAATGGATGACATCTTGGCAAAAGTCTTCTCCTGCTGAGAGGATCCACCTTCGTAGGTCGCTTACATTTTTTCCCCCAAATGCCTCATGAGGTGCCGTCAAGAGTGACATGCGGAGAGACTGAAGATGAAACGATGGCATCAGAAACATGCTCCAGGGCCGACCACCCCTCCTCCGGTTTGGACAGAGGCCAGAGGAAGACCTACCACTGCTCAGAGTGTGGGAAGACTTTTGACCGAAAGGGTAACCTCCAAAGACACCGGTGCACTTGCTCTGTGGAGGATGGATGCCACTGTCCAGACTGTGGGAAGAGTTTTAAAAAGAGAGGGACTCTGAAAATACACCGGCGCATTCACACAGCAGAGAGGCCGTACCTCTGCTCCGAATGTGGGAGGAGCTTCACCCAGCAGGGCAGCCTGCGGCGTCACCGGCTCGTCCACACGGCTGAGAGACCCTACCTCTGCTCGGAGTGTGGGAAGAGTTTTACGCTGCAGAGCAGCCTACAGCGACACCACCGGGTTCACACCGGAGAGAAACCGTATTTCTGCTCGGAGTGCGGGAAAAGGTTCAGCCAACAGAATCATCTCCAGCAGCACCGGCGCATTCACACGGGCGAGAAGCCATGTTACTGCTCGCACTGCGGGGACAGTTTCAGGGACAGCAGCACTTTAAAAAAGCATGAACACATCCACACCGGAGAGAAGCCGTACCGCTGCTCCGAGTGTGGGAGGAGCTTTAACCAGCAGAGTATTCTCCAGCAGCACCAGCGCATCCACACCGGAGAGAAGCCGTACCGCTGCTCCGAGTGTGGGAGGAGCTTCAGTCAACAGAGTCATCTCCAACTCCACCAGCGCATCCACACAATGGAGAAACCCTATTACTGCTCAGACTGTGGGAGGAGCTTCAGGCACTCAAATACTTTAAAGATACACAAATGCATGAGGAGGGACGAGGCAACGCCCGACATGTGTCTGACGGGCAGTTGTTAATATTGTAAAAAGACAATTCGGTGTTTTATGCAAAAACCACATTTTTTATTTGCCCTACCGCTCCACACTTTGAAATTTCTAGTGAAACAATTTAGACTTGATTAAAGTGCACGTTCCAAACTTTGACGTAAAGGTATTTTATTACACTTAGGCCTCACCAAGGTGAAGTTACAACACGCTTTACACACAGTCTTCCCCATTTCATGGCACAGTAATTTTTGGTACATTTGGCTTCACAGGTCAGGTGTGTTTTATAGCTACATTAGTTCAGGCGTAAGATACCCAGGCTTGGTTTGAAGCTCCATAGTGTTTGGGACCTAGCAATGGAAGGTATAATTAAGCAGGTTATTGTTGCATATCACTCGCATGCAGTGACTGCTTGAAGTCTGTGATTCATGATCAGCAGGTGCTGAGGACCTTCTCTGGAGATGCTCTGCCAAGCCTGTAATGCAGCCTTCAGCCGTTGCGTGTTTCAGGGGCATGTCCCTTCACAGCATTTGTAAGGTATGCTCAACTGGATTTAAATACGGTGACTGGCTTGATCGTCACTTCCATGTTGTAGCTTTGAAAAACTGCTGTGTTTCTTCAGCAATATATTTGGGATCATTGTCTTGCTGTAAGAGGCACTCCCCAGAACCTGAGAAGATAAGTTGTTTCTACACACCTCAGAATTCACTGAGAAACCGCCGTCAGCAGTCACATCATCACCGAAGATGAACGTTCCAGTGCCTGTGGCAACCAAGCAAGCCCGGGCCGTAACGCCGCCACCACCACGTTCCACGGGTGAGGTGGTATGCTTTGGATTTCAGGCGATTTTCTTTTTGTCTCCACCACTTTGCTCTGGCCATCACTCCTGATAGCAGTTCATCTCGGCACCATTTGTCCATGGGACCTTTTTTCCAGAATTCTGCAGACTCAGTTAAAGTACTTTGTTTTAGGCTTGCAGTGTAGCGTCTTTATTTTTGTCCCTGACAACGTTACAGCTCCTCCTGAAGACTGGACAGGTGTTTGGGGATTTTTTTTTCCACCATAGGGATGAATTTTCTGCCATCAGCAGTGGAGCTCTTCCTGGGCCCACAGTGCTCACAGTGCATTCTTCCTTCTTAATTATATTCCAGACAGTTGATTTTGGTGATCATACGGTTTGAGCAGATGCCTCTAATGATTTTTTTCCTTGTTTTCCAGCCTCATAACAGCTCCTTTGACTTGCGCTGGCACAGCTCCTGTACTCATGTTGAACAAGTGTAACTACAGACTTAAGCCAGTTATCTTAAGCCAAATGTCCCAAACATTATGGTGCTCTGAATTGGAGGGGACTGTGAATAAACAGTGTTGTCATTTCAGCGTGATAAATCCAAAATGTATCTAAATACGCGTAAATTAAAGTCTGTAATTGTGTGCTTTAATCACTTCTGAACTGTTTGATTTGAAGTTTTATACTCTGAAGCACCACGAATAAGGGCAAATAAAGGGAAATGTATCTTTGTCCCATTACGGAGAACATAGACATTATGCATTTTCCCATCTAATTACTCTTCTCGTTGTGCGTGAATAGTTGAGACATTGGAGCACTTTGACCTTTTCAAATCCAAAAAAAACTAAATTAGCAATAGCTATGATTGACGTCATTTTATGAACAAACGTTTGCCTAGTTTAATAGGTTTACTCACACTTTCCGTATATTTTTGCACAGTGCCACATATGCAGTTCTGTGAGGAGTGTTGTATGTCATACATGATACATTTACCTTACTTTTTTCATTTTAAGAGTTTGGAGGCTTATTTTATCCAAGAACCATTCCTGCCAGCAGCACTTCTTCATTGTGTCCTAGTATTTCAAATGGTTTTTTTAATTAGATAGACTTCTAACTAGAAGAGCCTCTGGACTTGTATGAAGTAGCAACAAAGACTGTAGGCCATCTGTTAGTGTTTATCCTCTCCAGCATTGACCAGTTTCTGTCTACAGGCCTGCTGTTGACCCCAGACAGTCAGTCTCATATCTGAAGTCCTGTTGGTGGTGAACAAATAGTGGTTCAATTCAGTTTATTGTCTTTCATTGAATTCAATTCAGTTTAATTAAATTTTACAACCAGGTTTTCAATTATGTCTGAAAGAAGCTGGTCCAACATAAATGTAGCATTAAATGTGCATTTAACACTGTGAAAATTAGTAATAATGTAAAGACTAAGGAGATCTGAACACCAGCTATCTGGCGTTTTTTTTTCCTCCCATAATGTCACTGGAAAAGCAGAAGTTATATCATAAATACTCAAAAAAATTAAGACAGTTGAATTCTATTCATGTTCCTTAATACTCTGATCTAGATGAACAGTCCTATTTTACATTGGAGCAAACTGGTGCTCCCTCGGGTTTCCCCTATTTTCTTCTTATGTTCTATCTTGAATGATCCATCACGTGATCCATCATCAGTTCATTCAGATCTGAGGAAAATATAGTTTTCAGCATTAACTATAATTATCAGCCGATTGAGTGCTGTAAAACTCACCAAGACATATATTTGTAGATAGATTTGCTTTTGTAGTTTATTAGAAACCAGCATATTTTCTTATTTAGTTTTATTTACATATATATATAGTAAAACAAAACCCTGAGTATTACCACCCTGGACTGTGGATTAATTGACATGACATGCTCGTTCATGTATATCTAACACAACATTAACTAAACGTCATTGTCATTAGAGCAATACAAAGTACATGGTTATCGCGTGTTAGAAGTATTCCTTGGTCTTATGCTGCCATCTACTGGCCTTGCCTGGTATTACACTTCACTTGGTGTAACCGTGGACCTTTCAGTATTGCTATGGTAACATGTGCACGTGTCTAATTGTGTTCTGACGATGCAAACCCTTTTTATAGCTGTTTAGCTGGGGCTCAGGAAAAGGTAACACACAGAACATCACTATTTACTGTATTCGTGTACAGCACATGTCTTCTGTGGCTGTAACTTGCTATTGAAGCAGGTACTTATCGTCATTTCAACTAAATACACAGTACACAGTGAAATTAAACGACGTTATTCCTGGACCATAATATTACCCAAGACCACAGTGTTCCTCCAGGACCTCAGCGTTGCAACACGAATAACGAAAACAGAAACACCACAAGGCAGCAGAAGTGCAGGACAGGACTAAAGAAAGGCAAAAACCCACAAGAACAACAGAAGAAGAATTTACAGGGTGAAACAACAAAGTGTAGAAACAGGAGTGAATACAGTTTTTTAAAACACACTGTTCTCCAACAGCAGGGTCGTTAAAAGTGGAAAAAAAAGCAAAACTGAGGTTGACAGCAATAAATAATTGTGCAAAAGTGACATCAATAGCAGCAGCAGAACAAAGAAAGTACAGTGCACATTAAATAAAGGTTATTTTCACTGGCAGTTTTTGTTTGCAGTGGAACGTTCATAGCTTGTACTGTGTATGTGCAGTGTGCTTGGGAGGAGGAAGCAGTTCAGTGTGTGTGTGTGTGTGTGTGTGCAGTTTTAATGTTTCAGCTCTGAATTAGGAGTATGATGGGATGAACCGATGGGACATTGGTCGCAGGATTAATTTTTGCTAATGGCACAGCACTTGGAAAGATGCTGCTCTCCCCCCGCCGTGCTACTAAAGGCCAAATAATAATGATAAAGATAATAACAACGAATGATAACAACGGATTATATTATAAGAACAATACTAAACAAAAAATACGTGTAATAACACGTACCATTACTATAATTATTACGTGCTGGTTTTTTTATTCAGTGTTTTTTTTTTTTACATGCGCACTACCGCAGACGGGCAGCAGGTGGCGCTAGTTCTCCAAGTGCGCTTCTCCGACGCCAGTAAAGAGGGGAAGCAGGAGATCCGATCGGTGGTGGCGGTGGTGCAGGCAGGAGAAAAACCCCAGAAGAAGAAAGGAGCAAGAGCGGCGCGGAGGGTGAGGACCGTCCATCTCCAGGATCCGCTGTTTCAGAGGCTTCCCTTCGATCTTTAGAGGAAAGAGATGAACGGAGACTCGCCTTGATGAAAGTAGGAAGCAGAACCTGACCGTCCGCATGAACGCGACCCTCCTTCGCCCGGACTCGGTTTGGTCAGTCACACCTGTTTCCTCCCTCACCTGCTTCTCTATCGTTCTTCTGATTGGGTCTGACAAACGTGGAGCACGTGGCTGATGTTCTGTTTGGATCTTCAGAAACCAGACAGGAATGTTCTGTCGGAGTGTCCTTCTCCTGCACCCAGCCAGGTCCTGCCAGGTTACTCCCTAAAGCTTTGTGTCTGAGGGCATCTTCTGCTTTCCTCTGCTGTCATGGTAAGCAGCTCAGATCTTTAGTAGCCACGCCTTTCTCTTTTTCCTCATAAATAGCCGAACATATAAAGTAAATATTGTAAATCAGGCTGAGACCACAAGCTTTGGCATTTCAGATGAGGGGCTGGTTTGGGACTCCCGGTAGTTTGAAGGTACTTGGAGTCAAGACTGCTGGTGTCCTCTCGTATTAAAGATCTAACCTGGACACATTATTGGTTTTGGGTTTCAGAAAAGAACGCTTAATTTAAATTATTTTAATGCTTTCAGTTATTTAAATTTTTGCAAACGTATCTTTTTAAAATGGAGATATTCAGCGATGTGACCGGGTATTTCCCAAAGCAGTGTCTGACTGTCATTGTGTTACATTAGCAGTTAAACTCTGGTTTTAATGTGTTTCTTTTGTATTCAGTTGAAAAACTAAGTTGGGCACGCTCTCAATGTTTAAAAAGTTATTGAAGTTTGATTGATTGTTTTGTTTTTTTTTAATCCAGAAATGAATGAGGTCCAGCTGCAAGTCCTCTCTTGCTCCTAGTGTCCGTCCTTCCGCAGAGTGTAGAGCAGCCTCCACGAACATGTGAGACGTCACAAAGAAGGATCCATCTCCCCCGCTGAAGCCAAGATACGCTGACCGTGCAAATATGAGTTCCGAAAAAGTCTCCAGTGCTCAGCAGACGTCTTCTGGTCCGGACAAAGAGGGCGACTACTCGGAGAGCGAGAAGGACTTCGCTCTACAGACTCGCCTGAAGATACGCCGGCGCGTTCACGCGGGAGAGAAGCCGTATCGCTGTTCGGCGTGCATGAAGGGTTTCACCCAGCAAGGCAGTCTCCAGCGGCACTGGCGCATCCACACGGGGGAGAAGCCGTACTACTGCTCCGTGTGCGGGAAGAGCTTCGCTCAGCAGGGGACCCTCCAGCGGCACCGGCGCGTCCACACTGGAGAGAAACGGCACCGCTGTTCGGAATGCGGGAAGAGTTTTAGGTGCGCTGACGATCTCAGAGTCCACCAGCGCATTCACACCGGGGAGAAGCCGTACCAGTGTGCGCAGTGCGGGACGAGTTTCACCAGGCGGAGCAGCCTCCAGCTGCACGGGCGCATCCACGCGACGGAGAAGTGGTACCACTGCTCGGACTGCATGAAGGCATTCACTCAGCTGAGCAGTCTCCAGCGGCACCGGCGCATCCACACGGGAGAGAAGCCGCACTGCTGCCCGGAGTGCGGAAGGAGATTCCGGTTCAGCGTCGATTTCAAAGCCCACCAGCGCCTCCACACAGGGGAGCGGCCGTACCAGTGCGGGGAGTGCGGCAAGACGTTCGCCCTTCAGAGCATCCTGCAGAAACACCAGCGCATCCACACGGGAGAGAAGCCGTACTACTGCTCGGAGTGCGGCGACAGTTTCACCCTGCAGGCCCACCTCCAGCGACACCAGCGCATCCACACGGGAGAGAAGCCGTACTACTGCCCGGAGTGCGGGAAGAGCTTCAGGGACAAGGGTAACCTCCAAAGACACGAACGCATCCACACGGGAGAGAAGCCGTACCACTGCTCCGAGTGCGAGAGGAGTTTCAGGGACGGAGGAACCCTCAAAAAACATCAGCTGATTCACACAAAGGAGAAGCCGTACCACTGCCCAGAGTGTGGGAAGAACTTCAGGCATTCCAACACTCTGAAGATACACAAATGTAGGGCGAGGTGAAAACTCATCACGGGTTAAAATCCGACAGCTTTAAACTTGCTTTGCCACTGCATGGCGCTGGCTGGGCTCCATTTGACTCAACCTGCTTTAGGTTCCGTCTTTCCACCGCAGTCAGTGCCCCACTGGTACCTGTCACGACATCGTCTTCAACACGATAAACACCGTCGCGATAGAGAACGATGCCGTTTTGCGGAGGAATTGTTCAGGAAGTCCAGGGACATCCTGTGTATCCACAATAGTAATGGTTCTCTCCGACCAGTCAGAAGTGTTTTCAAATCCTGTTTGCGTAACGACTCAGCTTGCTTGGAACCACGATGGTATGAAAAATTGTGCTGGGTACTATATTTGCATAATGAAAAACCTAAAGACGGTAGTAGCGACGAGTAGAGTTGGCACCATGCAGAGTTTTTTTTACATGGAATAATTTTCATTTGATTTGAATTCATTTTTGCATTGCAAGTGTGGCTCCAAATTGTACATGTGATTGTTCCGTTATTGATTACTAGCGGCTGGTGCCCCCCCCCTAACCACATATTTACTGTGGTCCATATTCCAAAATGTATATTAAATGGGTTACTTTCCTATTATATTATTGCTTACTGGCCATTTTGTTGTTTTGGGAGAACATGATACTGATATCGATAGAGATGCTTTTTAATGATGAGGATAACTTATCAAAATTTAGTATTAGCACTGCAGAAACACCCACAGCAGCACAGATTTCAGTACCAACCAGTCAGAAAGCAGGAGCAGCTGGTGTCCTGGTGGTCACGGAGTTGCCCCGTGATCAGAGGGTTGTGGGTTCAAATTCAAGGACTGCTAGTGGCACCACTGAAGAACCCTTGAGCAGGGTACCGTCCGCACGCACTGCTCCCGGGGCGCGGTGTTCCCGGCTGCCCGCTGCTTCACTCGCTGAACGGGTTTAAATGGGTAAACTGGGTTAAAGGCAGAGAAAGAATTTCACACTGTTCACACTGTGTGCTGTGGTGTGTTCATGGGTGACAAGTGGATACTCTGCACACTTACACATCATTAAACATGAATGATGCAGTCTGCATTGTTGTGTTCGTTTAAGGTCTTAATAGTTTCTAACGAAGGTGACTGTTAGTATTATAAGATTTTTTTGTTCTTTGAATAGTGCAAGTGTCTTAATGGCTATGAAGTCTCTCTAGTTTTTCCTGACTTAAGATTTAAGCATATATTGGTATATTATTCTTCAAAGAAGGTACTAACCAAACGACACCACTATAAAGAACCACATTAGTACCAGCACAGGACCTGCTCATTTTTTGCTATAGTTTGGCAAGTCGTGTTGACAAACATTGCACGTCAGCCTCAAAAATACAGATATGAGAGCAAGGCCAAAGCTAAATTGCTTTTTGTCTTTTCATGCAGTATTCTGATTCTGATTTGTCCCTAATACTGCATTTTACTAACATGAAATCAATCAAGCAGAGCTCAAACGTTTGTCTTAAGAGTGAAAACATGAACAATCGTATGCTTGCTTAAAACATTAGCACTATCTGCTTAGCCAACAGATAAATAAACCATTGGATGGTGCTGGACTGTTACTGCATTTAAACCACACATCTCACTGTGGTTCTTCATTTGATGATGAAAATGCATCTGGTTCACAGGTCGCAACCCAAAAATTATGGAAAACTCTTCAGACTGTGGAACAGGACCACGGTGTCCTTTTCATGTAACTTTTCATGCGATTTCATAATGATGGCCTGGTCTAATCTGAGGTAGTGCCAAATTCTGGACGTGAGTGGGAGATGCGTTAAGTTGTCTGTTATGTGGTTATATGTTTATATAATTTATTTTGTGTTTGTCTACTGAGTGTAAAGTGTAAAATAAAAGTCCCCCGCCGGATTAAACCCACCTCTTTCTTGGACCATTGTGAAGCTTCTGGCGTTCAGTAGATACGCCGCGTTCTGTTGTTGCTATGGTGACTTGTCAACTGGCCAATCCGAGGACTGCAGGAATGAACGACTAGCCAATCGTAGCGCAGGGGGGCGGGGTTTGTCAGAATGTGGGTGGAATCAAACTCTACAGGCTCCGGGACCACGTGGTGGTGCCACTTGTAGTTCTCTGGATCTGAGCGAGTGGAGAAGAAGATCATCGGTCCGTGGTCCTGGAGATACAGTGTTAAAGGTAAGGAGCGTCAGAGCACGGTTTTGGAGTCGTTTGCTCTGTGGTTTCTCATGGACCATTGGAGAGATTATCTTATTTGCAGAGAGGATGGAGGAGGTGTAAGACCCCCAGGCCATCTCGCCACAGACCTAGATGGGTGGGCTCTCAGCTCTGTGTTTGGTTGGTAATAATGTTAAAAGACCCTAATTCCTAGCCTATAACTATGTAAATGGAAATGTATCATTAAGCCTACAACATATAATAAATATTTTAATATAGGTCTGCCTGCATCAAAATCAAAGTAATAAAAAATAAACCATACAAAGTAATAAAAAAATAAGCCAGCAGTAAATGTGCTGTTAATGGTATTTGTACATTTATAACACATGGATCTAATAAATGTATAAATTTATTGTGTCAGTCCTCCATCCCCAATTCCGTGTCCTCCCTGTCCCCCATCACTCAGTATAACTGTCCTCTCTCTCTCTGGGGGGTAGGGTGGTCCTCCCTCTCTCCATCACTCAGTATAACTGTCCTCTCTCTCTCTGGGGGGGTAGGGTGGTCC
>JBBPCX010069550.1:0-11270 GCA_037974365.1 Hydrocynus forskahlii | reverse complement strand
GGGTTCATGGTTCTCTGCAGGCCTGCTGTTTCGATAATGCTCCCAGCAGCAGAGCCCACGATGTCTATAAAAGAATTACGCTGAGCCTCTTAAAGCAACCGTTTATACCAAAATTTCTACGTATCCTCCCTTACCCCAAACAGTACAGTACAATCTTAGGCTCCTGTGCAAACTCTAGCCATTTATCTGAGCATTGAGGGACTTTCTACACAAGGTAATATTAGAATAAATGCAAACAAACAAGAACGTATTAAATAATATTAAGATTTGTTTTGCTTGTAAAAAGACTTTTGTGCAGTGGATGGAACACAGGTTCGGTTCCAGACTCCTCCTCGATGCCTTCAGCCTCTGCTTGGATTTGTGAAACTCCATCACCAGCTCCCGATTTAATCTAGTCAAGTATCAATTGAGCCAAACCCATTTTTTGGTAAGAACTACAGTGTAATATTGAGCTTCCATGAGGAGAGATCTGGGAAGGCCAAGACCTGCCAAGAAACATTTGGTGTCTGAAGTTGGGGAAAATAGGGGCAGCTGGTGGTCTGGTGGTTAAGGAGTTTACCCTGAGATCAGAAGGTTGTGGGCTTGAAACCCAGAACTGCTAGCGTCATCACTGAGGTGCCCTTGAGCAAGGTACTGTCCCCACACACTGAAAAAAAACGGAAAGCAACTGTAGCAATGCTGATCACACACTCCACAGTGCGAAGGCCGAACTGACAGGTACTTTTAGCCACAGACACACCAGCATAAAGCGCTCCACTGAACGTCACCGGAAATCCTTCCTTCCCACCACCATCAGACTCTACAACTCCTCCCTCTATTACACATCCACTCAATAATCTGTGCAATAGCCTAAAGCCTCTTTGGTGTGCACTTTCTTACTGGGTTTAATTTGTGTATCATCATGTGTATCACTATGTGCATTATTATTTTACTATTATGTGCAATAGCCTACTATGTGCAATATTTTGCGATGTTCTCATTGGGTGCTGAAACATTATGTGCAATATCTTGTATTGTGCAATAGTCTTGCCATGTGCAAAGATGTGTAAAGCTTTCTAAATGGGTGCTATTATTCTTTGTACAATAGTCTTACCATGTGAAATATCGCTACTTATGTCAGTATTACTCATCTACTACTGATCTCTATTACAGCAATAACATCCAGGGGATCCTCGGGTTATGACAGTCTCAATATACAACATTTTGCATTTACGACGCTCACTCCCATTACACAGAATAAGCAGAATACGCAGTGACGTGGCATGTGAGGGAGGGTGGTGGCGTCCCCCAGGACACTTACCTCCGCCATTCTGGACTGGTAAAAGCAAAAGTGTTTTTACGCTCATTATTTGTCATTTTTCTGTTACTACAGTACAGTGTACAAGTACAGTATATTTATGTCCTTTTCCTTTTTCTGGGGCTTAGTTGTGTTTTTATGTTCTAGATTATGATTTTACTGTGTTAGGACATAAGCAGTTCCTGATTCTGACTTTGTCTCTGATCAGGTGGCACTCATTTTGACAGTCATAATGAGGCTGTCTTTGTTCAAAAGGACCATATTGTGAAAAGTGTTTTTGATTCGTCCTCTATCGCCCCCTTGAGTACTGCATGTTTTAACTGCCACAAATAAGTAAGAATGTACAGTGATACTATACAGACGGTCTGTGCAATTTTTTTGTCTGACAATTATTTCACTTTTTATTTGTTTGGTTTGGTTTGATTTACTGTGTCAACAATTCTAAAAATGGAATATTTTCCTCCATGAATTTATTGTTTGTTATGTCACACCGAAAAGCACATTAAGATACCACATCTACTGCATCTGAGAATGTCTGTACACTTCATCACAAAGTCAGTGTAATAAGTATAATACATATAAATGATAATAGTTCAGTTTAGTAATAATCAAAATAGAGTTCATTTGAATTTATGAGCATATGCATACGGTGTCTTCACAGAAAGAAAAACAGCTTGTTCATTCTAAGGATTAAAAAAGGTTGGAAAATGGTTATAATAAAAAGAAAAAGAGGCAAAAATGTAGAAAAGGAGCCCTTAGCTAAATCAAAAAGTGAATCTGTGGTCTGAGCTGTGGCGGACTGGGGTTAAGAGTGTGAATACGTACACATAAATATGTCTGTAATTAATTTAGCCGTGGAGAGCACACTCTGTTCTGTTGTGTTTCATAACCCTGAACCCACGACTTTTACAAAACGGCCAGTGGAAAATCATGAGTCATGCGGCTAAAAAATAGTTCCAAGTAAAACCTGTGACCCTCAGGTGAGGACTTTTATGTCAAATCAATTTTACATCATCACTCCTTTCTTTTCTGCAGTATTTGAGAGTTGAACCTGCATGTTTGTGATTATGAATCACTAACTCACACCGTTCTTTAAAGCGGTGATGGTTCGCCCAAAATTATGGTCACTCAGCAAAGTCGTGGTTGGTGTCTGAAGAAAGTCTTGCACTGGAGCCACAAGGATGACATCATGAACAAGTAAAGGAAACACAAGGAATCTTTTCCAGTTTATTTCTAATATTCTTACTGATATTTTTGAATGGGATGTTTAGGTAAAATGATAAAAAATAAAAGTTAAAGAAGTTAAAAAATACATTTAGATGAGACAGCGTTTACTGAAAGTGCATGTTTGCATAACTGGCAAAATTGGCTCATTGTCTTATTGTTACACTATCCACTGTACAAAACTAGAGTAAATCCAGAGCAATACATGAGGATATCCTTCAGTAAAATCCTTCAGAATATGGTTAGGAATGATCAAGGCCTGGGTATAGGGGTCTAGAGTATCTCAAAAATAATAACAAAAAATAGCCAGTAGCAGTAGAATTATCTGCCATTCTGAGCTTTCATGGAGTCGTGGTCACCTCCATCGACAGACTGAGACCAAGCCTGCTCCCCCTGCTCAAAACAACAGGCGGAAATGTCTTAAGATCCTAATAACACCAATACAGTTTCCTAATAGGTCCTTATACAGTTTATTAAAAGACCTGTTATAGATGCAATTCATCCAAAAAGGACCAAATCACCATTTTTACCCATTTACCCACTGTTATCTATAAAAATGGACAAAAAGGTGTCACATAACTAAAATAGCAGCAGCTGTCTTGAAGCTTAAACATCCTTTGGGAGTAGTGCTGGTGTTCTGATTTGGGGATCATTTTGATGGCTTCCTGTATGATGAAGGAAAGGTCAAGTTTGTTTAATGAAGGCAGCAGAATTAAGAGAAGCTGAAAATTAGTCATGAAAAATACATTCTGACTGGTTTTTATACATAAAACCACATAAGCGTCAGAAGTAGACCTTAGGAAAAAAGAAGAAAATGTAAAACTATATTTTCAAAGTGTGTTTGTTATGTACTCATTTTTGCCAGCTTGTGGGCTAAACTTTTGATGTACCGTATCACGTGGCATTTTTTTCAAAATAAAAGATCTTTCAGACTCTGATAATCAATTAAATATTTTTATTCTGTCTTTCTGTGCGGCCTGGGACCAAATGACTCATGGAGCGATACCAGACCTCTGCTTTAAACTACTTCAAAATAGTGCACAAACTGATAACGAACTGATAAGTCCAAAAAATCTGAAAAAATAAAGTGAAGAGAGAGAGGTAATTGGAGCTGAATAAATATATTTTATTGTAAAGTGTATGAGTATTCATTCATTATCTTTAACCGCTTAACCCTTACTGGGGTCGTGGGTACCCAGAGCCTATCACGGGCACCTGGCAGGGATCCACCCTGGGCGGGGTGTGAGCCCACCACAGGACACACACACACACACACACACACACACACACACACACCCATACACACATACATACACACCTGACCTGACGTGCATCTCTTTGGGCTGTGGGAGAAACTCAGCGACCCCGGAGGAAACACACACAACCACGAGGAGAACATGCAAACTCCACACACTCACACACACACACACACAAGACCAGGACCCAGTCCTGGAGGGCCATGGTCCAGCATGTTTTGATTTCCCTGTGCAGAAACACCTGGTTCACTGTGTAGGACACCGACCCACCAGGACCGGAGTTGGACATCCCTGGCATAGACAGTTGGTAGCCCCCATTGGAAAATTCTTTTTGTGGTTTTTTAGCTCCAGTGTAAAACTAAAGCACACTTTGAACTCCAAAATTGGAGGAAACTATGCATTTTTAGTGACTTTTATACTATTATAACATAATTTATATGAGTGCAAAGAAATCTAAAATGGTCTTTAATTTCATGTACAGCTTCAATGCACATAATTTGAATTTTAGCTTGAATTTTGCCTAGATTTTGTGCTCATTTTCTTCAACACTGAATGCGATGGCACATCTGTTGCGAACTAAAATAGCAAGATGATTAGCCAGGTGGGATCAGTGGAGCTAAAAGATGATATCAGTTTGATTCAGCAAAAATGCCCGCCAACTAAGAAAAATTAGCATGCAGAATTCAGACTAATGCGAGGATTTGTTTCACTTCAAAACTTATGCAACTAATGAAAATGTGATGCACTGAACTGACATGATGCAAATGTATATGTCACATCAATAAAACACGTCAACACTGTCTTATCTGTCAGTTAACACACTTCTGGTATTAACATGGAAATGATGACATGTGTCAATCAAGTCAGTTCAGCACATCATAGCATCTACACTGTAAATCCTAATACTGAAACTCATTGATTAGATTGAGAATAGAAAAGATATTCAGCATTTTGAGTGTCAACAATTTTTTCATTTTGAGTTTATGAAAGTGGTGACTATTGATTTTGTAGAGTCCAATTTGCAGTCAGGGTGAAAAGAACTTTCCATTATAGATTTATTGACACAAGCTTTGTGACTAAAAAACAAACAGAACGTTGAGCTTCACAGCATTTTTAACAGTTTCTTGGTTTCCATTGAACACAAATTTCAACCAAACAAAGTTCATTTTTTGGGTGTAACTTGATTATCTTTTGTCATGATATTGTTTTTTTAATTAGATTTTATTCATTTTATTATAGAAGATGACCTCGGCACTTACTGCAATACTACTGGTACTTTGTTTAAAAACAATAGGGTTAAATTCTTAATACGCCCAACAGAAAACTAGTAATGTCTCTGTGTCAGTATTAGCCTTTGCATGCTAGTTTGAGTGTAGACTAATCACAAACGTAATTAAAAAGTGTTGGGAATCAACCAATCACATAATGAGATACCAATTTGGTGGAAAGTTCTAGATAAAGTCAGTGAACATGAGCTGTTGCCTGTTAAGTGGTAAACAATGGCTCTATGTCAGGGCTCTTAGGGGACACACTCTGGAAATGTTTCATACAAATGCATGTAACATTCATGTGACAAACTTCAAATACAAAACAGAAAGTCTTTGACAATATTCAGATGAACTGCTGGGTGTTGTTAAATTTACAGGCAGCGATTGGGTGTTGTTAAATTTACAGCTCTGATCCAGTGGTGATGGTATTGTCAGATTTACAGTACTGTAGTCCAATGATGTTGAGAAGCACCAGGGGGGTCCATAATATTCCGTGAGGAGGGTGAAGTCTGCCACCCTTGCTAAAGTGCACCCCAGGCATCTGCCTAGTTCTCCCATATGGACGCGCTGGCCCTGATTCAAACATACCCACATTCTACACTTCTAAAAATGTCAACCTGTCTCTCACCCTACAGGAGAAATGAAAAATTGTTCTGTGATGCGTATTCTTGTATTGGCCTGAGGATGTAGCATGTTGCTCAGAATCCTAATCCAGGTTTTATAGATGCCAAGACGGTGCTGCTTGATTTGAAAATCCTCTGTCATCTCGGTTCAAACCGTTCGCTCTTCTTCAGTAAACACTTGTCTGTGACCTCTCTTCTATTATGGATGAGGACAGATATGCCTCTGTAACACTGAACCCTTAACATTGGCTGACTTTACATGGCGGTTTTGGAAACTGTTATGCAGCTTACATCGATCATACGTGAAATTTCACAAGAGCTGATTGTTGTCTAATTAGAAGATTCATAAAGATAACGGTGCCAAAAATGGGTTCTTTGCAAAACCACAGTTGCTCAAAGAACCTTTGGAAAACCAATTCTGTAAATGAGACATGTGATTGTGAAGAACCTTATTTAAAATTTAAAGGAACTTCACATAATTTAGAGGTTATTAAAAGTACCCATAAATTTACAACATGCCTTTACCATTGTTTATTTTTAAAGGTTCTTCACACTCACACATTATATTTTCAGACATGGCTCTTTAGGGAAACAGGTGGTACTTCTACAACATTGTCCAAAAGGTGATGTTAAATATTTTATCTTTGTATCTCAGATGGATGAATGGATAGATGGATGGACTGATGGGCTGATGGATGGATGGAAGGATGGATGGATGGATGGATGTATGAATGGATGGATGGACGGATGGACTGAGGGATATATAGATGAATGGATGGATGAATGGATGGATGGATAATTGGATAGATGGACTGATGGACTGCTGGATTTATAGATAAATGGACAGATGGATGGATAAATAGATGAATGGATGGATATATAGATAAATGGATGGATGGATGGATGAATGGATTTATGGATGTATAGATAAATGGATGGATGAATGGATAGATGGACGGATGGACAGATGGATGTATACATAAATGGATGGATGGATGGATGGATGGATGCATGGACCAAGAAAGGTTACGAACGTGTGCTTAAGCGAAACCAACAAGACGAGCAATAAGAGCCATACCAAATAAAGGCTTAGAGCAGAGATCGGGCCGAGGCAGCGACGTCCCCCTTGGTGGAGATGAAGGGGATATGAAGAGAGGCTGTTTATGAAGTCGTATTAAAAGAATACGTTAAAGATTTAACAACCCGGCAACCAGCTGACCCTCCTGACAGACATTGAAAATGAGACAGGAAAAGAGTGGCTGGCATCATTTATCTTCGAAAGCACCTACCAACAGTTGGCACACTGTACAAACGACTGGATGTCACCCCAAGAATAAGGTAACCTATCTATCCATCCATCCATCCATCCATCCATCCACAGCTCAATCCATTATCTGAGCTGCTTAACCTTACCCAAGGCCATGTGGGGTATTTTGGGCCTTTTATCTAGAACATACCCAAGGATTTATCATACTGTTCTTAAATGGAACCCGCTGTCAGAGACCATTAGAAGAGCCCCCGCAGCTCGGCTGTACACACAGATCTGCTGCAATTCTGTCCTGCAATGCCACCATATGTGTTTTCATTCACTTTTTATTTTTTAATCGTTTGCTTTTTATCGTTCAGTTTCTTCTCTTTTAAATACATTCATTTTAATCTGGTTTATTCTTTTTTTCTCTTCTCTTTTAAATTCATTGTTTTAACCATGTCTGGTTTCTTTGATTTTGAATATTTTGCAGTGTGTGAAAAGTACTCAATAAATTGACTTGCCTTGTCTCGCCTTGCCTTACCCTATTTTTTTTTTTATTGAACTTCAAATATGTCTGATTATTTTTATATTGGATGGTAATTAGCAGTAGTTATATAGTTATAGTTAAATGATTTTGCAAGTACCATCATTACGCCGTAAAAAATGGTGCAACTTATATTTACTTTTATACATATATATGAAAAATATTCTGCCTTAAAATCGCTCCACAAAAACTACTGTTACACTGCAGAAACTACATGCATTGTAGATTCATACTGAATTACAAAAACTCCAAATTTATTACTGTTAGACTGTAACACTACACACACTGAGGATTCATAATGGATTGAAATCACTCTACAATTATTGCTGTAAATATTACACACACTGCAGATTCATACTGGATTAAATACACTGATCTTATTGCTAATCTTGTCTCTTATTGAGTTAACTCAATTAAAATCTATTTATCCTTCAATTGTTTACATATTTTGTGTCTGAAAAGCACCCTGGTGTTTGTGTATGATAATGTGCCATAGGAATAAACTTGCCTAGTATTGCCTTTAGACTCATGGGGCTGCGTTCTTACTCGGGGGGAATTAAGATAACTTACAGCAGGAAACTGGCCTGCTCTTGGTTAACTGGATACAGTGCATGATTCAGAACACCAGCCATATGCCACGTCCTCCCACCTCTGGTCCATGACTGCATCTTCCGTTATCTGTATTTTCTACACTTTGTGGGGAATTAGATTTGGATTTGGCTGGCCTTCTGTTTGTACATGATTTATGACCCATCTGTGTGTGTACTGGAGCTTGCGCTGTCTGGAATGTATTTGTGCTCGAAGTAAAGCACAGTGCATTTACATCCTACCTTCTGAATCCTCTGAAACTTCCAATACTGATGTTAATTAGATATCTTGATTTAGATTGATAGATTGAATTAGATTCATATCTTTATCAATGTTACTTAATGGGAAACTCCTGAAAGAGAAACTGATGCTGTCACAGTAAATATTTACAATAAGCTATATTAAGGAGATTTTGCAGGGCACCGTTGAGTCTTGAGACGGATTGTCCTCACAAACTGCCGTACTGAGTCATCCATCACAAGTTTTTAGCGAAGCTCTCACATGGACAAAAGGCTAGAACAAAGGCTGCATGTGGGCCAGGAGACTCAATTTGCTGTGTCCACTGTAATCAAGGGGGAAAAGGCAATATGCTTTAGTATTAAGGCAATAAGCAACACCGTTTCCTGTTTGACCTTGATTGCTGGACCAGACTACACGACACGAACATTATAACCGAGCAAATTTACTACCAACTCTACATTTCTCATTATATCTCATCATCCTCCCTTTGACTACTTCCGTTTCTGTGGAGTCAGGCTGTACTACATCTGTTCTCAGGCCTGGCAGCGGGTGGACTTGTACATATGACATTTGATAGCATAGATTAAAAAGAATCAGGGGAGGGAGTAGGAGCTGATCTTCAAAACAAGTTTCTGAAAAAGATGATCTCTCCCTTTCTCTTAAGGTTTTGGTGGTAAAACAGTCCCTTACAAGTGATTTCAATTTGTTTTACGCTGCAACCATTGTTCAAGTTAACGGTGAGGCTGGTTAAAGGGCTGAAGCTGATGATCATCGCCTGATGATGGGAGCTGTGCATGTACACACACACATATATTAGCTAATATTAGCATATTAGCACTCTCCCCTCATGCACATTTAGCTTATAATCACTACGAAACACAATGTACTTAAAATGTGCTTAAACCTACCCTAATTTACCCCTGAAAATACACCAAACCCCTTCATTTGAATTAAGAGGCCATTAATTTGTGAATCGATACCTTTTACCTTAAAAGTGAATTTAAGGCATGAGTGTGAAACCCCGTCATCTTAAGCATGAGGCATTCATTCAGGAGGTTCTATTACTTAAGGGGCAAATTTGAAAAAGGGGAAAATTTTATCCCTTAATCAGCCTTAATCTGTGCACTTCTACCTTCATTTTCCTTAATTTCCTGGAAAATAAGGTAAAATTAAGCTAATTTATGGGGTAAAATTACGGGGTTTGGTTTTGTAGTGAACATATATGCATTGACAGTACTGCAGGTTCTAAAATGCTAACTGGTGGTCTCATCTATGTCTTGAAACACAAACAATGAAATCATGTTTCAGAAACCACAGAAAATGCACAATCAACATGTGAAGCCGCAATTTGTCTTTATTTGAAGTTTTTGTTTTGGCTTGACAAAACAGACCTCAGAAGCATCTGTCAGGTTCCTGCAGAGCACCTGGGGACTGACTGGGTTTCCTTTCGGGAGCTCATATTTTCACCACCCAACCAAATCATGACGGATAACATCATGAAATATTACCCAATATCTCATTTCAGTCAGATCAGACAGACTTCCAATGTTTCAGTACAACCAGTAGTTTTAAATCCTCCTGACATGGGCAATTGCCTTCATATTCAGAAGATGGGCGTTAACCAAGGCCGAATTTCCACGACATGATTCCCTCTGGCTTTATGGTGCACGGTTCCTCTGCGCTTACCTTTTATAGAGACCCAATAAAAACACGACAAATACAGGCGCTTTGATTTATGATATCTGTAATATCATCTGCTGTGTACTCGGAATTCAAATTCATATGGGGGAAGGAAGAGAAAACAACATGCAGCCCTTGTCAATTTTATTTAGGGGTAGGCCTGTGCCAGAAAAGAAACAGAATGTAACACCAGCCATGCTGAAAAAAAATACGATTTTACAGGCCTGGCTGAGTTAGCGCTGGATTTTTCTTGCTCTGTAGTACATTCAAACAAACCACAACTGCATAACCCAATGATAAATGGTGGAAACACCTCTAGGACTTTATAATAGAGACACATACATACTGATTTGACTAACTAACCAACTTGTAAAAGTCAGTGTGGTGCTGATAGGAGTGTATCAGGCACAGCAGTGGTCCTGGGATTCAAACCAGAGTCACTGCTGGATTGGCCTGCCACCCATAAATATCCAACTAAGGGTAGCTCAGTGGTCCGAAACCAAGAAACTGACCACCGATAAAGGATTAGAGTCTGGCAAATACAAACTGTGTATCTGCAGATGTGCCACAGTCTCAAGGCAGATGGGGTTCTAATTAGGTGGTCAGGAGTGCAAGAGTTAAGTAAGTTGATCAAAAGACATTTGAGGTCTGATACACTGGGGGGGGGGTTAAAATACCTCTGTTTTTGAAAGTTAGAGGACGGCATTAATGAGAGACGGCTCTTGTGGTTGTGACATGGTCCAGGCTTGTTGGGCTGGAGGTGCTAATTGATGAAAATAAGGTCATTATATAGGAGATGAACTTTATGGTCAGATCGTACCAATAGAAGGCCAAAGCATCAGCCTGTGATCGTGCAAGACAACGATGGACTTCTCAGCTCTGTCAGATCGGCAGTAAGTTCTAAAGATAGAAGAACCCTTACTTGCTTCAAGGAACTCTGAAACAGAGAAATGAACAGAGAGAAATGCACTGATCTCATCATACATAAAAGAAAATAAATCGCATGCATAGCATATTGTCATATAAAATATGCTTATAAAATATAAATAAAACTTCTGTGGGACTATGAACCTAGAGGAGATATTAAATATGCTATGAATTTATAATATTCAGAGCATGATTTGCAATTTTAATAGACAAGTAAATAAAACATTTTTTTGAAGAAAATACATGCACTACTTTTCAAACGTGTGGTATCACTTTCAGTTCATAGATATACTGTAATGTCTTTTTAAAAAAGTTTTCAGACACTGCATAAAATGTACATGTCTAAATATACATAAAAGTCCATAAAATGTAAT
>JBBPCX010069548.1:0-11271 GCA_037974365.1 Hydrocynus forskahlii | reverse complement strand
TTACATGGAAAACACAAAATGAGGTGTGTCTATCACCCCAATACAATTGCCTCCCTATCCCAAAAATGTCTGAAGTGTAACAAACACCATATGTATGACATCCACTAAGTCTCTCACAATATCCGTAACTTCTTGTGAGTAGTGTATATGTATATGATAAGATCACGGTGCAAAGATTGTGATGTTGGCCCATCTCTGTCATATTCATATGATTTCTTCATTTCTTCATTTACTGTGTTTCTTGTATTCAGGATCTGTCATTTTTCCTCAATCGTGCTGGCTAATTCTCCATGCTGTTTTTAGAAGCTCCAACTTGGCTTCTCCATCTATCAGATTCACCCTCCTTTCACACACAGTGTATCACTGAATTACTGTCAGTCCACTGACTCTCAGCCAGCTCAAATTACAAACAGAAGATTAATTAAAATAAATCTCCTTTCCCTGCATCAAAATGATCAGAATGAATTCAAAGGGAATTCTTGGCACAGCTTTGCAAATTACCAGCTAATTTAATGGCTTTTGGGTTGATGTAATTTGTGTGTAGGGCCAGATGAGGCCTTGATGGGTACCAGTGCGGTGTGGAAGTGAAGAGATGTGTGCTGGTGTGAGAAGGAAGAAATTAGGGTAGAGTGTTTTTAGTCAATATGTGTGTGTGAGAGTAAGAGAGAGATACAAGTGTAGGGGATGTTCTGCTAAAATGTGGGTCATAGCTCGTAGCAGAACTTCCTGCTGCTCTACGTCATGATTCATTTTGCTTCTGTTGATACTGTATATAGCATATATTTACTATTTTGCAGGCCTTTTCTCAATGTTGTAAATGTGTGGTTACCTCTGGAGTGATGACTATTCTGTGACTGTTTAGAAAATAATAAGAGTGATCAAATGACTCATTTTGTCAAAAACATATATGCTGCATTGAGGTAGTTATAACTGATTGGAATTGAATTTAACAAAAGAAAATGCCATTTCAGTGCAGCTTCAGATTTGAGACATCACAATACAGCAATAATTTGTTACACTGTGCTCTAATCCAGTTTGAAGAACAAAAATGAAATCAGTGGTATTCTAGAGAGAAAAATGCACCAAAATAATAATTATACAATCAGCATAATTGTCCTTAATTGGAACAGAAACAATTTCTGTTCTGACATTGTTTTTTGTTGCCCGCTATGCTAGGTAATTATTTGTCTTCTCTCCAAACTCCTAAATGTTTTTCAAACAGCATCTCATCTTGCGTGATGGATGTATAATTTTACAGGATTTATATGACATATAATGAGTATTTTAAGAGTGTTAAGGATATAGATTAAAGAATGTGTCTTTTTGTATTTTGTTCTCTAATAATTCATTAATATGATATATTTTTGAAGATGTACAGAACATTTTCATATGTGGATGTCCCTATCAGTACAACACAAGGTTGCTGGTGGTGTAATAATTTTCCAGACATATTTTATTATACTAGGCCTCCATAAAGTCTTTGTTAAAAGCTGTTTTTTGGGGGTTGTACATGGGACAAAGAAAGGAAATCTTAGCATATATTTTAATCTCATTTTTAAGCCCTGTCCCCTAGGAATTTAACTTTTCCTTGACATCTCTGTGTGACAGCTTAAAGGTGTGAATCTGCTGGTCCACACAAGTTGGACTTAAAGGAAATATCTAAAATGATCATTTACAGTTTAAAATCTGTTTTTAAGGATTCTATTATACATTCATGTTCCAAAGTTTGAGTACCCCAGAAAAATTACATGTCATGGATTTTCTAAACCACCACACATCCTCTACAGTGGTCTCTCCTTTGCATTTCGCAGGGCAAACTGACACTGGGCCACTTTTGGAAGCCATGTTTTGGTCAGGTCGGTCAGATTCCAAATAAATGTAAAAACCTAATGAAAAAGACATGAGGAGCTGAGGCTCTGAGGCACTTTGAAACAGAAGTTGCTTATGGCTCAGTATTAAGTCCTTGAGGGAGGTGGAGTGAAGTGAATTAGTGCAGGGTTTATGTTTGTGCTCCAAGCGTTCTTTTCCTGTCTGTCTCTCTGTCTGTCAGCCAGTCTGTTTGTGATGGAGGCTAACACTGAAAACACAGCTGTAATCGATCACTCTGTTCTGAACTAATCAGATCACTCAATGTTTTATTGATGCTGATTTGTGTTGAAAACATATTCCTGGTCAGTGATGTATGAGGGGGCACGCACATGTGCACCAGAGAAGGCAGAGAAAGACTTAGATACTGAATAGTGTCATTGTGGAAGAATCCCACTTACCTGTCTCTCTGTTTTTCAGCCTCTTTCTTCATTCTGTCTCTGTACCTCTCTCTTTCTTTCTCTTTTAATTCTGTCTTTTTATTTTTTTGCTTGACTCTCACCTTGTTTTTAGTCTATTTCTCACCCTGTCTTTCTCTCCCTTTCTCCTTTATTCTATTTCACTACATCTCTCTCCCACATTCTCTGATTCAATTTCTTGCTCTCCTTCCCTGCTTTCCTCTGTCTCTCTTTGTTTTTTTCTCTCACCATCTCTTATTCCCTCCTTCTTTCTCATTCTCTTTCTCTCTTACGACCTCTTTCTGGCCCTATTCTTGCTCTCACTCCCTTTTTTCCCCTCCCTGCATCTCTTTGTTTCTGTCTACTTCTCTGTGTCTTTCTTTTAAATCTTTCTTTTGTATTCTCTGTTTTTTCTCTTTATGGTACGTTAGTTAGCTTTGAGAGAGCGATCATGCATCTGTCTGTGTGTGTGTGTGTGTCTGTGTGTGTGTGTGTGTGTGTGATTAATCTTGTGTTGTTTCTCTACTCAGCACTAGCACACTTCCAGTAAGGTGCAGTACTCTTTTCTGTCCTTCTAGCCAGAAATTCTACCAAGATGTCGTTGCTTTGTCTTAACGCCCCTCCTCCACAGGGATATGATTTTCTCAGGTGGTCAATAGCTCCCCTTGTCCATGAGTAGTGTGGTTGTCATGGTAGCCAGTGAGTGAGGTAGTGTCTTGATAACATGGTACATCTGTGTGGGTGTGTGTGTGTGTGTGTGTTTGTGTGTGAGAGAGAGAGAGAGAGAGAGAGAGAGAGAGATAGAGAGAGAGAGAGAGAAATTGCAGCTGATCTCTTACTATTTTGCTGTTCTGGTTCTGGTTCTCATTGACCAGTGAAGTTAGAAAGTACTGTATTTCCATGGCCATTTAAATAGATGACTACAGGTATGACTTGTAGCCTCTACAAATAATCTGTCCAGTTTAACATTGCCCGTTTTGCTTTTTTTAAGACTCTTTTCTTTTAGCTTGCAAACACCCAGGTGTGTCTTTTTTGTCTGTGGTCTGTTTTATTCAATAAGTTGATACATACGTTTATGTGCCTAAAATAGCCTCTACTGCTAATTTATAAACTACTCTTTTGTTTATTTTAAGGGGAATTCCACTGTTTTAATTTTATTTCTGCAGAACTAAGTCATTAACATTTAAACCACTCTGAATGGGGCTCCCGAGTGGCACAGCTGTGTAAGCATTGGCCCCATCATTGAGAGATTGTGTGTTTGATTCTTGGTGGCGCTGCAGCCTTCTCTGGACTTGAGTGAGCATACAGTGCCTTGTAAAAGTATTCAACCCCTTGGCATTCTCTCTATCTTGTTCCCTTACAATCTGGAATTTAAAAGGAATTTGGAGGGGTTATATCTTTTAATTTACACAATTTTTTTTTATTGTGAAACAAACAAGAAAAAAGACATAAAAAGAAAACCTGAATGTGCATAACTATTCACCCCCTCCCAGAGACACTTCCGGTGTATCTCCACAAGCTTGGCATATCTAGACACTGGTATTTTTGCCATTCCAGGTCATATACCTGTTTCTCTTTAAACCACTGGAGTGTTGCTTTAGCAATGTGTTTAGGATCATTTTTCTACTGGAAGGAGAATAGCCGTGCCAGTGTCAAATCTCTGGAAGACTCAAACAGGTTTCCCTTAAGAATTTCTCTATATTTTACGCCATCCATCTTTCCTTCAGTTCTCATTTGAACACAGCACCTTCTTCCACATGGTTGGGAAGTCCCCGATATGCCTTTTGGCAAATTTTCAATGGTCAGCCTTATTTTGTTATATTTTGTAAGCAATAGCTTTTTCTTGACCACTTTTCCATGAAGCCCAGCTCTGTAGTGTGTGGCTTATAGTGGTCCTATGGACAGATACTCCTATCTCTCCAGTAGAGCTGCCCAGCTCCTTCAGGGTAATCTTTGGCTTGAGCATCATGTAGGCATTTGTGGTACGGCTTTGATGTGGTTCAAATCGTACCTGGCTCAGAGAAAATTTTGTGTTAGGCTAAACGATTTTAGATCCTCCTCTGCTTCATTCTCATGTGGGGTTCTGCAGGGGTCCATACTTGGGCCTCTGCTATTTTCTTTGTATCTTCTACCTCTCAGCTCCAGAAAAAACCGTAAAATTGCTTTCCATTGTTATGCAGATGATACTCAGGTTTATGTACCCCTAGAACGCAAGGATGCCTACTCCATACAAACTTTTAGTTGAGTGTCTTGAGGAATTAAATGCTTGGATGGCTGCACACTTTTTAAATTTTAATGAAAAGAAGACAGAGGTGATTGTTTTTGGTCTTGGTGGCACTGGTGGGTCTTCTCCTGTGGACATGGGCCCTTTGGCACGGTATGGAAAGCCATTTGGCACAAATCTGGGTTTTAGGATAGAAAATGATTTTAGACTGGACAGTCAGATCAGTGCAGTGGTGAAATCCAGCTTCTTTCAGCTGAGACATTTTACAAAGATAAAAAAAACATCACTGTCAAAAGATCACTTTAAAACAGTGATCCGTGCCTTTATTACAACTCGGTTGGACTACTGTAATTCTTTGTATGTTGGTGTTAGCCAGTCCTCCCTGTCTTTTCTTCAGCTGGTGCAAAATGCTGCTGCACGCCTTTTAACTGGCACACAGAAGAAAAGGCACATTACTCCTGTATAATTCTCACTGCACTGGCTGCCTGTCCATTTTAGAGTTTATTTTAAAATCCTTTTATTTGTTTTTTAAATCCTTAAATGGCCTTGCCCCACCCTACCTCTGAACTGCTGCACTTGCACTCTCCGTCCCGGCCACTCAGATCAGCTGGCCAGCTGCTCCTGGATGTGCCGAGGACACAGCAGAAGCTCAGCGGGGATAGGGCTTTTGCCATTGTGGCTCCCAAACTGTTGAATTCATTGCCAGTACAGATTAGACAGGTCTCTTCACTGGCCATTTTTAAATCTGCTCCTAAGACCCACCTTTTCTACTTGGCTTTCGACCCAGTGTGACATGTTGACAATCAGTGTTTGATTGTATTGGTTTTACTCTTGCTCTTACTATTGTATTGGTTTATTTTGTGGTTGTACTTTTATTCATGTTTTTATTTTTACTATTTTTACCATTACTTTTATTCATGTTTTATTTTATTATTACTTTTTGTTTTTAATGTATTCTTTTCCTATGTTCAGCACTTTTCATTTTACAAAGATAAAATGTCAGTGGTTGCTGTTGTTAAAGTGCTTTATAAATAAAGTTGACTTGACTTGACTTGACTCTTGGTTGCTGCTCTGATTAATGCACTCCTTTCCCGGTCTGTGAGTTTTGGTGGATGAGTTTTGAGGAAAACCCTGCCTAGAGTCCACCTGTGGAAAGCTGCTGGACCATCCCTGGTTGTGTGCTCAGAGGACGTGCAGAACAGCTGGCAGATATCCTCACCAGCATCTTCAACATCTCTCTGAGCACCACTGTCATTCCAACTTGCTTCAAAACCACCACCATCATCCCTGTGCCAAAGAAGTTGCCAGTGTCCTGCCTCAATGACTATCGTCCTGTTGCACTCACACCCATCATCGTGAAGTACTTCGAGAGGCTCGTCATGAGGCACATCAGGTCACAACTGCCACCCTCACAGGACCCCCTGCAGTTTGCATACCGTCCCAACCATTCTACAGATGATGCCATCACCACCACCCTTCACCTGGCCCTCATCCATCAGAAAAAAAGGACACTTACATTAGAATGCTGTTCATAGACTTCAGTTCAGCTTTTAACACCATAATTCACTGATGACACAACTGTGGTGGGTTTTACCAGCAGGATCGATGATGCAGCATACAGAGAGGAGGTGCATTGGCTGATGGACTGATGCAGAGTCAACAACCTTACCCTGAATGTGGAGAAAACAAAAGAGATGGTTGTTCACTTCAGGAGGGCACGACATGATCACTCCCCACTGAGCATCGGCGGCTCCTCTGTGAAGATTGTCCAGAGCACCAAGTTCCTTGGTGTTCACATCACGGAGGACCTCACGTGGACCCTCAACACCAGCTCCATCACCAGAAAGGCCCAGCAGCATCTCTACTTCCTGCGGAGACTGAGGGGAACACACTTTCAAACCCCAATCCTCACCATGTTCTACAGAGGGACCATAGAGAGCATTCTCTGTAATTGCATCACAGCCTGGTACGGGAATTGCAATGTTTCGAGCCGCAAGACCCTACAGAGGATTGTGAGAACAGCTGAGAAGATCATTGGAGTCTCTCTCCTGTCTGTCACAGACATTTACACCACACACTGCATCCGCAAAACCACCAGCATTGTGGATGACCACCCATCTGGAAAGAGGTTCCGTAGCATATGGGCCTCCACTGCCACAATGGGGAACAGTTTCTTCCCTCAGGCCATCAGACACACACATACACACACACACACACTACCAACACTCCCCTCCCCTCCCTCACCCTACCCCCCTTAACAAATAAAATACCTTTTTTTTATACTGCATATTCTGTATTAAAAACGACACTCTGTCATGTTGCTGCTACAAACTGCACAATTATATTTATTGCTGTTTTAAAATTGCACAATCATATTGCTGTTCTGCATTTTTTGCACATGTACACTCTGTTCTGCATCTTTGCACATCTCCTCTGCTAGAATACAGTGCCGGTCAAAATACTGTATTTATCCTTGATGTAGTCATTGTCAGTTGCACTGAACATTGTCTTGTCTCATTTAGTTGTATTGTTGCTCTTGTGTTCTTTTTTTCTAGCTCTTTGTCCTGTCTGCACTTGTGATCTTGTGTTCTGTTCTGCTCTTGTGTTGCACCATGGTCCTGGAGGAACATTGTTTTGTTTTTACTATATTCTGTATGTATATGGTAGAAATGACAAAAACCTACATGACTACTTGACTAATCTGTAGGTTTTTTTGTAGGTCCATCACTTAAAATCAAATCAAAAATCCATTAAATTCCAGGTTGTAAGGGAGCAAAATAGAGAGAATGCCAAGTGGGGTGAATACTTTTGCAAGGCACAGTAATTGGCCTCTGTCTCTGACTTAAGAATGCCTCCCATTTCAGCCCCTCACCCACGCACACACACACACATATACACACACACACACACACACACACACACACACACACACACACACACACATCTGCTAACTGACATAACAAAATTGGCAGTTACCATTCTCCTCTAACCCACTGAGTGGAAATGGAAATGACTAAATTGGGCAAAAAACACTGTTTACATTGCTACTGCATAATAGGGAAAATATGAAAAACTGGTGGAAATATTTGGTGTACTGTATAAAAATTGTAAACATTACGAAATGCACCTTCTACTATCGAGTCCAGATATGCAAACTAAGCAGCAAAAACAGCATTTAATTGACATTCTGATATTACTACCATAAAAACGTGCATATATGTCTTTTAGAAACAGCAGTTTAACCTAATTGTTCATGTTGTAATAAGGTGTGGTGTAATTGTCCATGACAGAGGGGAGAGACTCTGATGATCTTCTCAGCTGACCTTACTACCCATTGTAGAGTCTTGCAGTCCAAAGCAATTCTTGTACCAAGCCATGATAGAGCTAGAGAGAATACTCTTTATACAAGCTCTGTAGAATGTGGTGAGTGTTTGGGGGAGGTGTGCTCTCCTCAGACTCTTCAGGAAGTCGAGACACTGCTTGGCCTTCTTGACAATAGAGCTGGTGTTGAGGGTCCACATGGGTGTGAAAACCAAGGAACTTGGGGGGGAAAACTGTCACTGTGGACTTCCAAATCAAGGGAGTTTCTAAAGAAGTGTCTTTTTTTCTTTTTTTCCTGTTCACTTTACAGTTTTAAGCTTAATTTTTTTCTGATGTCCCTGAATATTTTATTCTCAACTGAATATTTTAATCAGTACACTGCACACTTAGGGGCATAATACTGGGCAACCAATCAAGACAAAAGTCATTTGCATATATTCATTTTGGTGAGAGTTAACAGCTGGTTTTAAGCATTAAAGAGAGGTTGGAAAGTGGTCATGTACAAATGAATAATGGTGCATGAACGCAGACAAATTAAATATCAGATAACCATCTTTTTAAGCACACGATTAGCCTGCTTGTGCTTTGGGTGTTCAAACAGCGTTGTCATTACATGTCCTTGTGGTTGAACACTGTGACAGCCTGAAAGAGCCTGTGTGTTCTCTCACCTGCTTTTGTGTTTTCACAGGGACAGTCCTGCTGTCAGTGAGCGTGGGAGCAAAACGGCTCTTTCCAAAGCCTCGTCCCGATTCCCTCGGCTAGGCCGCACCTCCAGCCATGAGGTCCGCAACCCTGAGCCCCAAAGTGGCGATCTCTAATCTTCCATTCACTGGACTTGTTTTGATGGAGCTAATGACCTCTGAACAATGGATTCCATGTCAGAGGTAATTTATCTCTGTGGAGGGGGGCAGGACAATGGTTTCAGCCCTTAGAACTCATCATTAGGACTTAATTAAGCCAAACTCAGTCTTTTCTATTATGGATGTATGCAGAGCCATCATTGGAAACTAGCTTGGTCTAGAAGCAGGGGTCCAGCGGAGACAGGGCGGGTACTGTTCCTGTCTTGGTTTTGTGGTGGAGCTTTCTGTTACTATGGTGCCTCTTGTTTTATAGCAGATGTTGTTTTCAGGAGAAACAGGATGAAGTTCTTACAAAACTTGGATTAGCTGCACCCAGGCCTGTGGTCTCATCTTGAAATAACTTGCACATGGTCCTCTGCCCAACTCGACTTAAATAAATAGGACATGCCTTTTTTATGTTTTGTTACCATGCTATGCTGTCAGGCACAATGGATAACAGTTACCCTTCAGTGTATGCTTAATAGCTAAGCAAAAACAATTGTCTTCAGTTTTTACCCTGCTTAATTGTTGCTAAATGTTCATGATGTGTCAGGAAAATACTGTGTAGACTGTAGCTGAATTTGATGATGGCAAAATAAAATACCATGCTGCTATGGAAACTCTATGGAACGTGACCAGTTCTGCAGTCTCATGTCTACGTTACCCAGTGGATCAGGAAGCCCCTGGGCGAAATTTCCAGGATCCAGTGCTGTCTTTAATGACCCAGAATTTTATTACACACAGCCAAATGCAGAGAGCACAGAATAATTATATTAGTGGATAGAGCTCCACAGAACAATCCACATGTTGTTGTTTTAACTTGAGCGCAATGATGACCATGTGTATATGATGGAATTTTGTTTGAACATAGTTCAACAAACAACAATGTTGCTTATTGATTGTTAAAATGTACGTCAAGATTAAAAAAAAATCTAAATATTCAAGCAAGTACACTGTTGAAATGCATTGTATGTAATGGCATTGCCCTTTGTCTGTAGTAGCTTTCTGTCCTTCTGTCAGTATCTGTTGCCATAACACAGCAGCTTTATATTGTATGTCAATTTTGCGTCCTTTTATAATTCACCAGCTGTACGTTGACTATATAATACTTTTCCTCACATCAAGCAATTTCTGTACTTAGTCGGTTTAACAGACAACAGTTTTGCAGTGGCATGACCAGCCTTAAACCAGAAAAATATACTTAAAGAATACATGAATAAATAAAAATATGTAAAACCTTGTATTACTGTGTCAGATATGGAAACTTTTGGACTGGAAGTAAGTATACAATGTCACTGGAGAATATACAAATGAATTGTGATGAATAATTGCATAATTTAAACATTACTTTTAAATGACTCTTTTGTAGTCAAGTAATTTGAGTTGAACCCAAAGGGTCAATTAAAAAAAAAAAACACACTTTCCCACATGTTTGAAGAGTCTGAAGAGGTATTTGTAAACATTACAGCAGTTTAGCCCTGCACATTCTAGGTTATGTTATAAGGAGTGTGTCACCCTGGACTGCTTCTTGAGTGAGGCACCATGCCAGTCAGAACAGAGCTCATTTACACATACCAGTCTTAAAGCAGCAACAAAAGTAGCCTGTTTAATTATAAAGGATAAAGGGCAGGGGTTGCAAAATGGTCAGGATTTGAGTCCTTTAAAATGTATAGATCTTTAGAAAGCACGCACTATGATCTGATTTGCAACTACATCCCAACTTTTCAAGTAGGTTCCATAGAGTGTTATGTGGTAACTTGACTCTGATCCCACTCTTAGCCCAATCTGAACCATATTGTCAAGTGGAAAATCATTCCTGATTTTTGTAAACATAGCATTGGTTAAATTACTGCATAGTGGCCAGCTATCATTATCAAATTTACTTTAAATTCTTAAGAAATGTATTTATTAAGTAATGTTTGCGAATAGTAGCCCCAAGTTTTTAGTCTGTTCTCACAATGATGGGTGGTAATATGGCAAACTTATAGCTGATTTATTTCCCACACATGCATTTTTGCGTAAAAGTGGACCTTGTGGACCTAGATTCAATCAACAAGAAGACTGTAATGCCTGCATGTCAGATTAAAACTGTTTGAAGGCAATTAGTATTTTAATTCTGAATGCATGCAATTTAAACATGCATTACGCCCTTGTCACTATAACTGAGTAGAGATAAGACCTGAATCTTCTAAAAGTTCCAGCTATGAAACTATTTATGAAACTAAAATAATCAGTTTAGAAATCCACCAAAAGTAGTAAGAGTATACCTTTAAAATATAAGAATGTGTTTGATTAGATGTACTTTATAATCAGAGCCACAGGTTAGAACCTACATGGCATCTCTATTTGGCCTCAGAACGTCCAGTGCAATTCACAGATTTTTCAAGCTGTTTTGTTTTTACATACATTCCAAATTGAGGTATTTTTGCTTTTGACAGTAGAGTCATTAACTTTTTCACCCCACCTTAGATGTTTCTTTACATAATTTTTTCCTCCATTAATGTAGTAAAAATAAACTATAGGTCAGGGTGTAGGTGTCACGGTTAGTACTGGAGAGGGAAAGGGGAAGACGCCACAGAGGTCAATGTAATAAGAATTTAATGAAAAAATAAAGAAACACAAA
>JBBPCX010069547.1:0-11272 GCA_037974365.1 Hydrocynus forskahlii | reverse complement strand
AGTGTGTCTGTGTAAAATGTGCGTGTCACTGTTGTTTTATACACTATTGACCACACTTGATTCAAATTTCCAAACCAAAAAATGTTTGGAGAAAATGTCAAAATAATACATATTGTACAAACAGTGAACAGAAAAAAGGGGAAAGTGGTCTCTTATTTTTTTCCATGGCTGTATATGTGTATGTAAAATCTTATTCCATCAAGCAGTTGTCACAGCACTTGTGAAGGTGAAATGACATCAAGATAGACAAAACCTTTAGGAAACGTGACCCTTGTTAGAACAAGCCTTTATCACTGTTTACGCAGGTCTACGTAGATTTATGAATATTGCTTTAAATATAATACTTATTTACGACTACCAGTTATGTCTTTCCAGTGTCTGTTTTAGAGCTGCTGAACTTACAAGGTACATTTCACAATACAGGTACATTTTCAAAACGGGTCATTTTTTTGCATCTTACACATACGGACCGTTTACTGTGCACTATGGAATAAATGGGATGTCTTTAAACTTGTGGTCGTGTATCATCAACCTTTTGCTTAGTAATAAGTTACATTTGTTTTATCCATCATATGGACTCTTTAAAATGAGCTACTTTTTGGTTAGCTGCAACAATGTAGTTCATGGTATAAACGTTTTGGGGTTTTTTTGTATTTTACAGTATGGGTATGATGACAATAAAGCTGAACTGAACTGAATTTATAGTCATGAACAGGCTGTTTTTCACATGCGTACAAAATGCACAGGAAATGTGGGATTATATACATCGCCGTGGAATCAAAACAAGGTATTTTGAATAGATGGATGCAGATGTGCAAAAGAGTCTAATCAGGCCTGCATATAGACATCAATCTTCAAAGTTGTGTGTGTGTGTGTGTGTGTGTGTGTGTGTGTGTGCGCGTGTGTGTGTGTGTGGCTCATGCGTGGACAGACTTATAAAGTAGAAACAGCTGCCTGGACAATGGACAGGCCTCATCCATTCCACATGGAGGGGTCTGACAGAAAGCCAGGCCTTTAAGCCTTTTTTTGCACTGATTTGTTAAAATGTAGAAGTTTGCCCTCGTGTGAGTCAGAGACATGAAGACACAAATAAGCGTTGAATATACAAACCACAAATCAATGGAGAGCCGCCAGTCAGCTTTAACTCCGGGTCCAGGATTTCTCACAAGAAGCATCATATGATCTAGTCCACTACACTGCAAATCTACACTCACTGTCCACTTTGTTACAAATACATAATGTTGTTTCTCTCATAACCCACTTCATAAGCTCCACCTTTCTCACAGCTCCAATATTTCCCTGATGGAGCAAAAACTTTTATCACTTATTATGGAAGATAGTGTAAAAAGATTTTCTCCGTATTCATTGTCAGCTTTTTTTATTGGTCCATTCATCAAACAATTGCACAAACAGTTCTCAGAAATCGCTCCCTTTTCTGCGATTTCAAGGGTTTTTGACGCTCTTTTCTTCACACTACTCCTCTGGGGCAGACTTGACCTTACGGTTTATGCAAATAGCTTCATATCAAGATACAGAGATATAAATGTGCTAGACTACATGGATATAAATGTGATTGACCCTGCAAACAGGTTAACTAGAAAATTTCCCCCCACAAATACTTTGACAGGGCACAAACGTGTTTTCATATTGAGTAACAAAACCAGAGTGAAATCGATGTGTGGAGTGAAATATGTATGTGTGAATGGCTTATTTTGTGTGAATGGGCCGTCCTGTTCTCTTAGAAGTCCACAAGACAGTGACGTCAGCTGCAGCAAGGACCATCTTTGCAATCTTCACTGGAGCAATTCTCAATAAGGATGCACAAAGAGTGCTCCTAAAGATAAAATGAAAAAGTTTTATGATAGTAATTTAAATTATATTTATTTATTTCTCCCACTATCTATGTATCTATCTATCTATCTATCTATCTATCTATCTATCTTATTTTATTTGAGATTGTTTTTGTCTCTCTGTGTCTTTGTGTGTTGTGGCAGTCATCACAAAGGCAAATTCTTCCGGGATCCATCCATCCATTCGTCCATCCATCCATTCATCCATCTATCCATCCATTCATTTATCTATCCATTAATTTCTATATCCATAAATTACATCATCCAATTTGTGAAGCAAAAATTTTACTTCTTTTTGTGAAAATATCACAGTACTGTTTTTTCTGTTGATATTGTTTGCATCATTTTCAGCCTGGCAGAGACATGGCAGTGGCTCGGTAACTTGACAGTGTCACTTGGCTAAGAATGGTTCCACCACCTATAAACATCCAGAACTGCAGCCATGGGGTCAGAAACCGACTGAATATCTCGAGGATACGATAAAAAATTGTACAACAAATGGACTACGGCAAGGTGGACCTACAGGGCAGGAACGTTTACTAAAGTGTCCTGAAAGAGTATTCACGGGTTACAGTTACGACATCGGTTATTTTTCTACATGATTTAGAGCAGCTTTCTTCAGTCTGCCATTAGGGTATTTTGTTCTCATCCAAGATGCATTGGATTCACCGTCAAGACTCTTTGTCTTATCTTTGGCCCAGCTGGCTTTTGCTCACGCAATGTGTCCAAAAAAGCAATCCATAGAAGAATATACGGCCTTAAACGTGTTTCCTGGAGTCCTAGAGCCAAGCAGGCTCGTGCATTCTTCTGGAAGCTTCCACAGCCCATGTGGAGCCGACTGGGATGCAGACTATTGCACGACCCGAGACATTCCAGCCCAAGGCCACAGTTATCTGTGTCTATACCCTTGGATTAGCCCATAGAACCTCAGTTCCTGTTTAAAGGCAAGCCGTCTGCCCTGCTGTACCATTGCTCCATCCTGTTTCTGATCCTGTCTTCAGTGGGTCTGATTGATAGGAATGTGCAGACTGTTGATCAGTGTGAACCCAGATTAGCTCACTCAGGACTAAGCTGCACCATCAGTAGGGACTGAGAAGGCTTTATACCTTTATGACTGGACTAACACTTTGCATTAAAAGTTATGTTGGTGATAAGAACCAGGGTCTACAATGCAAATAGAGCCATTTTATTTATTACCCCAATGGCCAGCGAATCTACAAGTTCTACACGTGTCTGCTGAGTGTTTATATGAAACTTTGATGATGTTGAAATAGAGGTAAATCAAATTATTGAAGATTTCTTGAGAGAATATTTTGCCTTCCAACACCCTGTCTGTAACTCCTTGCCATAAATGGATTTAAAAAATGTGTTTTGGGCCAAAAGCTTCTTAAAAGTTTGGTCTCAGGCATTATGTAGTGTTTTACCCATCTACTTCTTGTAACAACTTTCTATAAAGTGGCTTTTATAGGCATTGAACTCTTCCGTCATGTTGACGTCCTAGTTAGATAGATAGATAGATAGATAGATAGATAGATAGATAGATATACAGACAGATAGACAACTAGATAAATACACTATATGTATAAAAGTATTGGAACACCTGACCATTACACCAACAGGGACTTTAATGACTTTGCATTCAAATACAGAGACTTTAATATGGAGTTGGTCCTCTCTTTGCAGCTAGAACAGCTTCCACTCTTCTTGGAAGGATTTCCACAAGACTTTCTTATGACCCAATTTCCTTATGATACAGTCATTTAAAAGTTTTTTATTTATTTTATTTCTCTAGAAAGGAGCATTTCATGGCATTCCACTGTGAATGACTTTGTTAATTTAATTATGCATGAAAGATTTATGTAAAAACAATATTCCTCTTCAGCAGCAGAAAAGAAAAATGTCAAATCATTATTCAGGCAACACCAAGGAATCATACCAAAGAAGACACCTTGATGAGCGTGTAGCTGAGTGCCTCACAGGTATTTCATTCTTTGAGAAAATTCAGGTTTTTGACAGGCAGTATTTATCTAGGCCCTGATGTTTTGTGCTTGGTTTGTGAGTGAACTAAAGCCAGCTTTGTACCTTACACCGCATAACGCTTGAAAATTATAAGACCCCGCATGCATCAGCAGAGTGTCACTCTCTCGCTGATCTTAAGTCAGTGGGATGTTTCCATTGCACTGTTGCTTATTGTTGGGATGCATATGGAAGCAGCTGTCTCTAGATCAGTGCAAGCAAGTTCCATGAGTTCAGGTCCATTCCTCTGTGGTGACCCTGGTAACACCCATTTCCTGTTTGTCGTTTTCAAACCTGTGTATTTTCATAGCCCATAAAACGCAGAAAAAGCACACATCTTTCATTTCCAACGCTTTTTCATTTGGACGTGTTTTGGGGCGGTTTGGAGTTATTCCTGCCGCGGCCGCGGCAGCTAAGAGCACTGACACAGATCAGAGATTAAACACCGTTTTTAGTTTCGGAGCCGAGCCACTCATTTTCAGCCCACAAGCCCCAGAATGGCTTGGGAAAGTAGGACGTCTTTGTCAGGAGGATTTAGTGCTTGCCGGTGGTTATGGAGGATGTACTGCTGATATGGGCTGAAACAGGGACTCTCGTTCTTCCTGTTGTTTCCTTCTTTATGCTGTTTGTTTCTCACTTTATTGTCTCTGGTCTTTCAATTGACCCATCCACGCTGCACCCATCAATGTGTCCTTTTTCAGCACTCAATCTTTAGGTTGGACAGTTTTCAAGAAACCGTATTTGACTACACGTGAAATTGAAACAAGACAATCAGTCAGAGTTGAATTTCCAGTTTAAAAAGTTATGCTACTGCGGTGGACCACATTGTTGCAGCTAACCTGAGCTAGCCATTTTTAAAGAGCCCATTTGATGGAAACCCAGTTTTTTGCAAAAAAAGAGGCTGATGATGCATGATCACAAGTTTAAGAACACCTCATTTACCTTAAATACGCAAGCTGCGAAAACACTCCGTTTTGAATTCACTGTTTTGTGATGTCACAAAATGCAATTACATTTACATACCTATTTAACCTACAGCAATTCAGCTTCGCCCAGCCACAGTGATAATATGCTGTGTTAGCTCTGTTACAAAAATGATTTATGCTAAAATGATTTTAAGTGTATGTAGCACATTCATTTTTGTTATTTTAACAAAACCGACGGCTGGCTACAACTTAAGTTAAATAGGGCGTTTTGGAAAGATTCTCCAAACTCTTTGCTCTGAAAGAAAGAATGCATTTGTGGATAGAGCAGGGATAGGCCAATTGTTCTGGCCGTTCCCACTGTGGTTTTCCGGTGACGTCCTGAAATAACCCTGTCACATTTATAATCTAGAGCAAGGACTATTAATCTAGGCCTGAAAAACCAAATGGCCTGTAGTGACATTGGACATGCAAAAACAGGCAGGTCATAAACTGAAGACACTGAAATAATCTATTACCACATAGGCTCTCTAAACAGTCTATGTGTACTGTTTGAATAGATCGTGTCAGACTTCTCGCAAAATTTCTAATTCACAGTCGTAAAGTATTTAGGCAACTAGACCCATCAATCCGACTGCATTTGAATTGTGGTTTTAGAAATATAATTCAAAGTATTCTGTTATGGCAAGGCCACTATAAGCAATGTAATAGTTGTTCATAAATTCATAAATGTTCTTGTGCAGTGTAATAATCCTCTGTCCATCTCACACCTCTCTCTCTCCATTCAGAATAGGGTTGTGCAGCATAAAGGACTAACTAAGGCTTATTCCACACACATCACTGACTGTGCAGAAACAGTTGTGCTCTTATGTGTTTGAGGATGTGTATGAATGTGGAAATGTTCCTCTTCCTCTTATCCTCAGAAACTCATGGCTCTGGGCTTTTGTAGAGAATACTTTCACTTTCAGTTGTACGTCTAGGTGTATGCACGGTCAGCTCCATAATTAGTGGCGCCCTTGGTCAGGATAAAAATGTTGTTGTGGTTAAATATTAGAAATTGAAGTACATTTTGTGTGAGAAACAAGACCATGTGTTGCAATTATTGGAAACATGAATTACGTTCCCGCTTCCTTCTTGATAAACATCATTGTTTTATGCCAAGTTCAGCTTGAATGTTAGTCTCAAAAATACATACATTTTTGTTATATCTGACCATACAACTTGGTTCCAGCGGTGTCTCGTGAACTTCAGTCTTTCTTCTGATGCACCTTTGAAATAGTCTGTTTGCATGGAGGTCTAATTATTAAGTCTAATTGTAATTATGGACCCTGGTGAACCCAAAATTCTATCCTCTCCTGCAAATTTGTGCCGTGATCCTTGGAGATCCTATGTATAGGGATAAAATAAGGAAATAATAAATGGGAACATGCTGCTCTGATGGATTGTAAATAAAAATTTCTAGGAGTGCCAATAAGCAACACTCTCTGGTTCTCTGGACTAATGAATCACGCGTGACCATGTGGTAATGTGGATCTGGATTTCCCCCAATGCCAGGAGAGCAATACCTGTCCAGATTCTGCATCCAGCTATAAAATTTGGTGGAGGAGGAATAATGATCTCCTTTTCTTCTTCAAGAATTGGGCTTTTTTTGGGAAGAACAGGAGCACGGACTGTTAGCCAGGCCTTATCATCCAATGTAAAGGTTTCACTGCAGCTCCTGTGGCTAACTGGAAGGTAATCCCTCCATTCATGGTCTAAAATGACTGTAGGCTCTTATAAGCTTTTACATACATTTGACCATGTAGTGTACCTCTGAGATGAAGATATCCGGGCATTACTCCCATCTATAAGCAATAAATAAAAATGTAAAACCAATAAATGTATAAACTGAGTCTAATATGCTAAGATGCAAACTTCACAACTTTCAAATGATAGGTAGAAGTCTGTAAAACAAAAATGTAATTTTAAATATGTGATGAATGGAGCTGCAGATATTAATTACAGAATATTGCTTCAAGCATTTTGAGAAAGCGGAGTAGTTTCTCAAAATGCTTGAAGAAATATTCCGTAATCATCATCTGCAGCTCCATTCATCACATATTTAAAATTAAATTTTTGTTTTACATATTTAACCTCTGGTGATATTTATGCATGTATGGATTAAAAATATCACAACGTGCATGCTTCCGTATGCATCTTGCAGTGATTTTAAAGGGCTATTACAGGTCCTTAGAAACACACTCACACATGCACACACACACACACAGATATTTTGGTTCCTGTTTCTGGAGCCGTGGGGTGTCTGGACTGCAGTGTGTAGGAAGCCAGTGGCAGTGTGAACGGCGTTTGTGCAGCATGACCTCTTGTGACCTTGTGCTCTGGCCTCCCACCTCTCTCCTATTTTAGACTGGCAGAGTGACAGTGTGAGCGCACAGCAGGGCACAGCGCAGCACCCACGGGTGTCCGGGCGGTTCCTCTTTTCACACAGCAGCCGCGTGCTTCCGAACACACACACTCACACTCGCTCTCACACTTACGTACACACAACACATACATTAACATATCACTGCTGTACTGGTGAAATGCTGACACCATTTGAAAATGCTAGTCACCCTTTACACCGTGTTTACATTTCAGGATGAGTGGTCCAATAGGAATCATTTAATGTTTTCCTTCTCTTTTAAAATTACTTCTTGTGTTTAGCCACCATATGTTTGTTTGTTTGTTTACTCACACATGAGGCCTCTTTCCTCTCTCTCTTTTATGCTCTCTCTGTCTCCCTTTCTTTTTCTTTCTCGCGCTTTCTTCTTCTTCTCTTTCTTTTTCTCTTTCTCTCTCTCTCCCTTTCTGTCACTCTGATTCTCCCTCTCTCTCTCTCTGTTTACTTTTCCCTGTATCTGTCCCCCTTTCTTCTTTCCCTTTCTGTTCATTTCTCTTTCTCTCTGTCTTTCTGTCTCATTCTCTTTTTCTTCTCCCTCTTTTCTTTTTGTTTTTTCTCTTTTCCTTCTCCCTCTGCCATTCTTTGTCTCTCTTTTGCTTCGTTTGTCTTTTTATATATTTGCTTTTATCTTCTCTCTCTCTCTCTCTCTCTCTCTCTCATTCTGCCTGTCTATCTGGCTCTCTCTCTTTTTCTCTTTCTGTCAGTCTGTCTCTCTCGCTCTTTTTCTCTCTCTCAATATGTCTCTCTCTCTCTATTTAATACATACGTAGCTCATCCACTCTGCTCAAATGTCCAGCCTGTCTCTTACACATACAGAAGGGTTAACTGCTTGTAATGACTACGTGTCTGGCGTTTTTGTGGTTTGTGTGTTTATTGCAAACATCAGCACGTTGCCTGGGTGGCTTAAAGATACAAAATATAGAACACTCAAACGCACAAACCACAAAAAAGAGACAAACGAAAGGCTTGTACACATGGCAACTGTTTAGTTAAAACCATGTCAAGGTCAACAATCGGTGCAATCTTGTTGTATAGTGTTTAAGCTTTGCTTGTGGGCCATCCCCATCCCACCTCACCAAAGAAAAGAACCTTAAAAATACCTAAAAATAGAGAGAGAGAGAGAGAGAGAGAGAGAGACAGACAGAGAGAGAGAGAGAGGTTTTACAGGTAAAGACAGATTCCTTTTTTATCCACTTTAATTATGAATGTGTCTCTCCTGAATGGATCAGATGGTGCAGTGGCTTCTGTCTCAGCCTCTTCTAACCCCAACCTGCACTCTGGCTGTGACCGGTGTCCATCCCTGAATTAGTATTGCGATGAAAACGCATGCCTCAATGCATGACACTTCCCACTACCATCATGACTCAGCAGTCACATAAACACACTGACATTCATTTTTGTTGCATGTGAGGCTGTAGACATGACTAGCTACGAACACACGGGAAGGTCTGAAAGTTTTTTTCACTTCTGTCACTCAGCGTGAAAACAGCAAAAACCTGGTAATGCAGTATCTTCTTGGCTACTATACAGAAGAGCTCGCATCCAAAGATCATCCGAAGGTGCTTTTCCACTGGCACAAGGAACCGCACGGTACCACGAACAAATTTGTCCATTACAAATGAAAAACTAAATACAAATAAAGCACACCCGGGCTGCTCGATGGCAGGGCCAAAAATAGGCCACAGCTGAGCTGACTGCATCCTTTCTTTTTGATTATTCAAGAAAGGTTCTCATCACGACAGACGGACTTGGAAAGAAATCTTTTTTCATTGTCAACAACAACAATGGAGATACAAACAACTGGGAAGTTGATGAAGAACAAGTCTTTCTCTCCTTAAATACTAGTATCCACTTGAATATCACACTATTTGTTTTTTGCTTTATATATTTTATACTTGTAGTTACAAGAGAAACATCTACAGAGCTGCAAATCTTATCTAGTTGCACTGTACATGTTTATTGCAATGATAATAAAGATATTCTATTCTATTCTGTTCTATTATATTCTATTTGTGCTCAAGCTAAATTTCAGTGGGAGTCTACCAGGCCATCACTAACAAGTTAGCTGGGTTGGGTATTCATCACATGGCGAAACAATACTGAGAAAAAACTCAAACAAGACTATAACTATAAAAAAACAAAAGACCACAATAACAAAAGCAGCTCTGACAGAAAAAAAACTTTTGTATAACGTTGGTACGACGCCATGGATGCGGTTCTGGCTATAAACTGTGTGGAGAGAATTGCACTGTTAACGTGTCAGAAACACAGTAACCAAGTTAAGATACAATGGAAAATTAAAGCACGCTACGACTTCAGTGCCATCACGGTGCGGCTGAGGTGCAGCTTTGTTCCTGCATACCTGTGGAAAAGTGCCAATAGCTGATTCTCTCTTGACTCTGAACTGAACTTCCCATACGTAGACTAGTATGTTTGGTTTCACAGAAAATACTGCTCTATCCAAAGTGACGCTGAGCTCTCAACGCTCTGGAATACATCACACATAGTATATGCTCTTCCTTTTTTAAATAGAGATTTCTCTATTAAGTCTCTTATGTGAAGTCTCAGTCTCAACAGAAGATGAATGATCCAGCAGGGGAGCTGTGGTGGGGGTTGGGGAGTAATGCGTGTGTGACCAAACAGTGTGAAAGATGCAGAACATGACCTGATTAAAACCTTAAACAGCTCATGTATGAGCCACAGGTTGTGCAATATTACTTTTTTAGCAAGTTTTTTTAGGCATCACACAGTCTCTCAGATACCGCAGTCTCTCAGAAAGCTACTTGACACAATCTTCCAAAGGCAGTTTTACTACTTTCCAAATTTCACAATTTTATGATTTTTATGACAAACCATTGTCTTTGATCTCACCAGGTCAATAAAAAAAATATTTGGGTGAATTTTTCCTTCAATTCTTTGTAGCTCATGTTGTGATGGAACCACATGAACATAAAAATCAGTGTAATGTAACAAAAGTAAACGTGCAGTTAGCGATCCCCGTCTCCTTGAGCCAAAGAAGAGAAACTTCTGCGAAGCCTTAAGGTTCCTGCTAGGAATGAGTATGGAGTGTAATCGGATAGCGGTATTTCTCTCCGCTGTGCTACTGTAGCCAGTATTTTTAGTCACTAGGCTCTTTGTAATTACCCCTCTGGGTAGAGAGCAAGAGAGGTAGAGAGCAAGAGAGAGAGAGAGAAGTGTGTGTGTGTGTGTGTGTGTGTGTGTGTGTGAGAGAGAGAGAGAGAGAGAGAGAGAGGGTGAGAGAGAGAGAGACAGAGGAGAGAGAGAGAGAGAGAGAGAGAGAGAGAGAGAGAGAGAGAGAGAGAGGGTGAGAGAGAGAGAGAAGTGTGTGTGTGTGAGAGAGTGTAATTACCCCTCTGAGGGGGGGGAGTGAGAGAGAGAGAGAGTGAGAGAGAGGGGTAGAGAGCAAGAGAGAGAGAGAAGTGTGTGTGTGTGTGAGAGAGAGAGAGAGAGAGAGAGAGAGAGGGTGAGAGAGGGTGAGAGAGAGGGAGAGAGAGAGAGAGGGAGTGAGAAAGAGAGTGAGAAAGAGAAAGAGAGTGAGATAGAGAGAGAGTGAGAGAGAGAGAGAGAGAGAGAATGCTCAGAAACAGGAATGATAAGTACATAGAGACACACACACACCACAGATATAGTGTGTGATTAGCTGGCCGACCTCAGCTCAGCCTTCATTCTTCTGGCTCTCTGTGTGTTTTTTTGTCCTTTCTCGATACACTCAGTGCAAAGAAACATGCAGGAAACTAGAGAAAAACTGCAACCAAAACACCAGAGAGCTGGGTCTAGAGCTTTACCTGGACTTTTTTGTCGTGAAAAAAGAAATGAAAAAACTCTCAAATCTCTCTCTCTCTCTCTCTCTCTCGCTCGCTCTCTCTCTCTCCTCTCCCTCTCGTGCACTCTTTCTTGTGCTCTCTCTCTCTGTCTTTAATTTCTCATTTCTCTCTCTCACTTTCTCTCTTTCTCTCTCTCTCTCTCCTTTCCATCTCCTCTCTCTCCTCTCTCTCTCTCTCTCTCTCATTTCTCTCTCTCCC
>JBBPCX010069546.1:0-11273 GCA_037974365.1 Hydrocynus forskahlii | reverse complement strand
GGGGGAGTTCTAGAGTCTGATGGGTGGGTGTGTGACAGGGGGAGGAGTTGTAAAGTCTGATGAGTGGGTGTGTGACCAGGGAGGAGTTCTAGAGACTGATGGGTGGGAGTGTGTGACAGGGGAAGGAGGTCTAGAGTCTGATGGGTGGGTGTGTGATAGAGGAGGAGTTATACAGCCTGATGGGTGGGTTTGTGATGCAGGATGCGTTCTAGAGTCTGATGAGTAGGTGTGTGACCAGGGAGGAGCTCTAAAGACTGATGGATGGGTGTGTGACAGGGGAAGGAGTTCTAAAGTCTGATGGGTGGGTGTGTGACAGAGGAGAAGTTATAAAGCCTGATGGGTGGGTTTGTGATGCAGGATGAGTTATAAAGTCTGATGGGTCTGTGTGTTACAGGGAGGAGTTATAGAGTCTGATGGGTGTATCTGTGACAGGAGGAATTATGGAGTCTGGTTGGTGGCTGTGTAACGGGGGAGGAGTTATAGATTCTGATGGGTGGGTGTGTGACAAGGGAGGAGTTATAGAGTCTGATGGGTGGGTGTGTGATGGGGAGGAGCAATAGAGTCTGATGCGTCTGTGTGTGATGGGGAGGAGCTATAGAGTCTGATGGGTGAATGTGTGACGGGGAGGAGTTATAGAGTCTGATGGGCGGGTGTGTAACGGGGGAGGAGTTATAGAGTCTGATGGGTGGCTGTGTAACAGGGGGAGGAGTTATAGAGTCTGATGGGAGGGTCCGTGACGGCGGAGGAATTATAGAGTCTGATGGGTGGGTGTGTGATGGGCAGGAGTTATAGATTCTGATGGGTGGATGTGTGGTGGGGAGGAGCAATAGAGTGATGCATCTGTGTGTGACAGGGAAGAGTTATAGAGTCCGATTGGTGGATGTGTAACAGAGAGGATTTCTAGAGTCTGATGGGGAGGAAGGATTTTCTGTGGTGTTTAGTAGAGCACTTTATGATGTTGATTGTGTGGCTAAAAGTGCTTCTCTGCAGTGGTACAGTGTTCAGAAAACTTGAAAAATATGCACAACATTCCTCAATCAACGAATTTACAGTGCCAAAAACAAACCAGTGGCCACTTCCAGCAACACCAGAGAAACCAAGCTGGCATCTATAAAGAATTATTACAGGTGCTGAACTGTTCATAAGATACAGCAGTGATTGTCAACTGGCGGCCCGCGGGCCACATCCGGCCCACCAGAGCTTTCCATCCGGCCCCACATGGAAAATGAATGGACATCTATGGAGCTAGATGGCTAAATTCGGCACTCGCCCACGGAAGTGTTCTGAGAGTGGGAGTTCTCCTTATGTTAAAATTTCTCTGATATTACTGAATCAGGCATAGCCTAGTGAGGAGGGAAAAGTATGTTCCTACATTTATTTTTTTCTAAATCAAATGAAACAAGCCTTCAATCTGTAATCAGTAATCCGGTCATGGCGCGCACACTTCCGGGTTAACTAAGTGCAGCACATGGAAATGACTTTCAGCTGTACCGAGTTAAGACTGATATGTGTGTGTATATAAGAAAGCCGAAACAGATAATTAATTTTGGGGATTACTTAGCCCTTAGTTAGGACTATCTTTGTAAAACTTTTGGGGATTACTTAGCCCTTATTTAGGACTATCTTTGTAAACTCAGGATCATGTTGATGTACAGAATCATACAGACGACCTAAAACTAAATGGCAAGTATATTATATTACTGTATGTGAAAGTATTTTTGAGAAATTACATGCACAAAAAAGCTAAAAATAAGAAATTGCACAAAAACGCATTCCCTAAAAGTAAACGAAAAGTTTCCTACCCCTAGCAGTGCAGCAGTGAAAAAGGTCCTCACTTAAACAGTTTCCAGCTCCGCCACTTTCCGAAAGTTGTTTAGGCTATTTAAACCGGTATTGCAGTACAAGAAAAATTCTATCATAATAATTAAAAACGGTTTTCGGTATAAACTGGTATACCACCCAGCATTAATACAGTACTATGCAAAAGTCTTAGGCACCTATAAAAATTGTAGTTTCCTCAGAAACCTGCTTTGACTCAATCAGTTCTTCATTACATTAAATCAGGAGCTGTAAATGGAATTTCACAAATCCAAGCAGCGACTGGAGTCATCGAGGAGAAATCTGGACGCATATCTGTGTTCCCTTTACCAGGTCACAAAATATGAAATGTTATGAAAACTTTATAAAAAATAAATGTACCAAGAAGGCGTTCGCTCACCGGACAGACTGTCGGCGGGATTGCCGTCCCTCTGGGGTAGACACTACAGTGGGCTGGTATGAGCCAAAGGTGAAATCCTCCTCAAACACGGAGTCTACATTCAGGCAAGAACAACCACAAAGTTACAGGCACAACTAATATTTGTGGACGTGTCTAAATCCATTTAGATATCTTGCGGCATGCACAAGGTACACAAAGGTTGTCTCAACTCTCTTAGTCATTCAGAAGTGTGTTTTGTGTGCAACATGCAATAAACTAATCAGAGCGCCTCATCACCTCTCCTTTAAAAGGTGGGGCAGAGTTGTGAAGGACTAGTGGATAACAGCATGTTTACCTGTAAACCAGATCAATTTTCAGCCGAGGCAATAGAGGAAATCGTACATCACTGCTTCTGTATTTATGTTTAACTTTTTAATCTACTTAGTGCAAAATGTTCTGATAAACACTCTCAACCTGGAGTATTTAAAAACCTGTGTGGTCAAACAGTCCATCATCAATACATTATTCTGATTGTGATTTTTTAATGAGACAGTTTATTCTTTGTTTTATGTTTCATTAAAGAATATGACAATATGAAAGGACCAGCTGCGCTATATAATAAAATGTGTGTAAAATAAATGAAATAAAATAGGAAAAAAAAATATATACATACACTTATATATAAATAAGTGTAGCTGTTTCTGTTATGAGTATTGTGAACCCACATGTTTCTAAAACACAACATTTAAATATCTTTTAATAACACGTCACTGACTTTAAACATTGTTTTTGTTGGTCAAAAGTGTAATGTCATTTTATTGACATAATATCAATACACCGACAATAACCCAAACACCGATCATTTAAAATGCTCCATTAAAAAGCAACATTTATGGACGTGTCCAAATCCATTTTGCTACTTTGCCAGCAGAAAACACAGGCTTAGCGCACCACTTGGAGCAAAAAGGTCACCCCAGCTCTCTTAGTTATTCAGAGGTGTCTTTTATGTGTAACATGCCATAAACCGGAATAAATCGGAATGGCTCGTCTTTAAAAGGCGGGATGGGATAATTACTAAATAATAAGCCAGCAGGGTAAACAAAATGCAAAGGATATGATAATAAGCCTCAGATGTGTGGAGACAAAAGGACAGATGACTTTGTGTTACCTTTGTCAGAGTTTTTCTGGGGTTGTTTCTCCGCTGATCTTTCCAGTGTTTTCTCCACTGGCCCCTCTGGCTGTATTGGTTCCTTTTTCTCACCAGTGGCTGGTCTCTCCAGTAGGCGTGAAGACGTCCCGATGCCCAGAATCTCATCTAATCTAGTGCGTGGTCTCTGACGAATCTCGCTGTTTAGAAAATACCTTTATCAATAAGGATCTGATTTTAATTTGAAAAAACAGTGGCCAAAAATCTCATTTTACCAGTTTCCTTTCAAATGCAGTCCATTGGGCATATTTGATATCACAGCTCACAAGCTGTGGAAAGTTTGTACTTCACCAATATATAATGTTCCTCAAACCATGTTGAGTTGTTAAATTATCTTAAATAAACTTGCTTATGTTGTTTTGAATATAAATACCTTGAACCAACACTCATTTCTTCAAACTTTATTGTATATTTCGTGTCATCTTAAGGAACAGTTCTCCAGGTTTCCTGAAGGACTTTCAAAGTCTCTCATTGTGCAGAATGCTGAGTGGTTGGAACACCTTTATCTAGGCACCTTGTATCTTTCAACACTTTGCAGCCTGTTGCAGTAAAACATTTGTTCCCATTTCTTTCATTTAATCTACTCAAACATAAGACAGTTTGAAAGGTATATAATAGTATTTTTACAATAACAAGGTAATTCAAAGTAAAATATAAAGAAATTAGGGGTGGCTCAAGACCTTGGCACAGTACTGTATATATATACTGTATAACTCCTCTTTTCTACTTTTTGGATTTTTCTTGATTTTCTATGATTCTCAAGAACTACCTAAAGTTCACCACATCATGCAATGCTGACAACACTTAGAGGGTGAAGGTGAGCATGTTCTACCCCAGGCAACATGATGATCCACGACATCTGTTGCTATGGCAACATAATTGGAGTCAACACACTTGAGGGAGAACACTAACCACCAATTGTGTTAGTTAACAGACACCCATGCTGGCTAACATCACACTGAGTGATAGAAGGCATCTTTCTTTTGTTTTTACATATGATTTATAATAGAGTAATAGAAAGCAAGACTTCACCTCTCTTTCTTTGGGGTGAGTGTACAGTCTCTTGCTTTTGGGGCATCACTGAATCCCAGGGCATCCATCAGGTTATCTTCATCATCATCATTGAATGTCAATTCTTCCAGTTTCTTGGGTGCTGGGGTAGGAGAGTCTACCAGAGAAACGCAACAGACAGAAATCATAACTCTTTTATGATCATGAGTTTTCTGAACACTTTGTATATTGAACCAGGATTAAAATGCATTATAATGTACGGTACTGTCCAAGTCTGGACCCTCCCAATTCAATCTAAAAAGTGGCAAGACTTGCACAGTTCTAAATCTGTTCTGCTTTGGTCCAATCAAAGGGCACTGAACTACAAGCATAATGGCACCTGAAATTGTGGGTGAGGCATCAAACCACACAAGTCAACTAAATCAGTTTTTCAGGCTGATTTTAGATCTGTATTCAGTTTGTTCCAATCACATAATCTTTTTGAGTTATTAATAATGTTAGTTTACAATGTACTTGTATATAGTTTTTACTAAAAACCAAAGCACGTATTCCTGTGACAAACAGTTGAAGAGTCAATTAATGTCACTACCACACACTACCACAGTGAGTCATCAGCAGTGAAAAATGTCGTGAAGTAATGATTGTGTTCTGTAGAGAGTAACAGTAACACCCTTTCCAAACAAGTGCTTCTGCTTAAGCCTTAAAGCAAGAAGTTCTGCTTTGTCTTTGGATCTAGTAAGATCACAAACCAGATCATTCAGCTCTGCCCGTGTAAATGTCTCTGGTTCTGAATCTTCATCGGCAACGTAATCAGGATCGGAGGATTCTGGAATGTGGAACATGCAGCTGCACCTTCATCACATTCCTCGCCACCTTCTACAGAAGCAAGGCCATCAAGTAGGAACAGGCATTAAATCATGATGGGGAACGGGTCTGATTGCAAACTCCATGCTGGGATATACAATTTTGAGCTTAGTTTTAGTTGAGAATCCACTTGTGTTCACGTGGCAAAAGTAGTAAATGTTGAGATGGTCTTAAGGTTCCCACCACACCACTGGGATTGCAAACGGCATCAGTGCCTTTCACTGATTTAGCCAGCCACGCAGTCCATTGGAACAACAGGTACAGATGACATGTGCAGCCCAACACATTCAGCCAGCTGAAGTACTTTCTTAACCTCTGAGGTCTGAGGCCTTTCTGGCACTTTGAGGCAGTTTGCTACACCTTCATATTTTTAAGTAATTCATCTAACTAAAAACATCTATGTGAGTAAATTCATGTGAGTAAAGTACATGTAATGAAATTTTTTTTTTTTTTAATATTGTGTAAACATGACATGGCTAAAATTTTCAGAGGTCTTCTAACAAAGTAAAAAAACACACTAAATATGTCTGAGCAAGACTTTTGAAGTTTGAACCCCCCTTTAGATGATTGTCTTGGAAAATCCGAAAAATCCCTCTGGAGGGAGCGCCAACCTAAGGGTTAAGATCTGCAGTAGTTGTGCTTTTGTCGTGGATGAACCACACACATAACAGAACACACAATGCATGTGGCAAGGAATACAATCCATGACAGACACAAACCAACTCCTCAGACCAGCAGCAGTGATGCATCCCTGCCAGATGCACTGAATTACTTTTACACTCATTTTGAGACAGAATAAGGAAACAGCGAGGAAAACCACCCCTCCTCTAGATGAGCAGGTCCTTTGTCTGCCCAAGGCTGACATGAGGAGAACTCTGATCAGAGTCAACCCACCAAAAGCTCCGGGGTCAGACAATATACCAGGACCTGTTCTTAGAGAATGCACTGAGTAGCTCACAGACGTATTCACAGACATCTTTAATGCATATCTGAGCACAGCGGTGGTTCCTGTCTGCCTCAAAACTACCAGAATCATCCCAGTGCCTAAGAAGTCATCAGTGTCCTGTCTGAATTCCACAGAAACTGGTGAGAAAACTAAGACTAGTAGGCATGAACACCTCACTTTGTAACTGGGTCCTGAATTTCATAACAGGCCTCAGTTTGTCAGTATTGGAACTAGCACCTCCAGGACCATCAGCCTGAGCACCGGATTGCCACAAGGATGCGTGCTCAGCCCACTGCTGTTCACCCTGCTAACGCATGACTGTGCTGCCCAATTCAGCACAAAGAACATCAAAAGCAGTTTGCAGATGACACAACAGTGGTGGGGCTCAACAATGATGAGTCCGTGTACTGAGAGGAGGTCAGACAGCTGATGGACTTATATCAAGACAACAACCTGTCCCTGAATGTCAAGACAAAAGATATGGTCATTGACTTCAGGAGAAACTGCATAAGGCCCACCTTCCCCCTCCCATCCTCACCACCTTCTACTGGGGGACCATCGAGAGCATTGTATGCAGCTGCATCGCTTCTTGGTTTGAAAACTGTAACAGCTCCGGCCAAAAGTCGCTTCAGCGGTTTGTGTGGACAGCTGAGAAGATCATCAGTGTGCCCCTCCCACCACTCACAGCTGTATAAGAAATGCTACATCAACCCCCCAGCCGGCATCATCACAGATCCCACCCACCCTTCATATGGACTGTTTTTCCCCCTGATGCCTGGAAAAAGGTTCAGAAGTATCAGAACCACCACTACCAGACATCACAACAGCTTCTTTCCACAAGCTGTTAGATTCCTGAACTCAGAGCCTGCACCTAACATCAGGGGATTAAACAGGCTCTGACAGGTTACTGAACTGCTATAAAAATGCGCATGAAACTTTTAGCCATCCTAAACTCACTGCACCAACACTTTTTAACTAAAAAACTGCTTTAAAACTGACTACGAAAACAATTCTAAAACTGCTCTAGCTCACAATACACTCTTATTTGCACTACCTGTCTGTTTTTGTATTTTAATGCTGCAATTTTGCACACTGATGCTGCAACATAATGTTTCAGCAGTTTTTGTTTCTGAGCTTTGTCTGTCTTTTGGTGACCTTGCTTTATTTACACTACACTATTTGCTTCAGAGAACACAATTTCAAGCCTCTGTGTACATGTGTATGTGGCTGGGCTGACAATAAACTCGCTTGAATCTTGAATCTTGAAATCTTGAAAGTAATGTACTTAGGCAGATTACAGATAGCATGAAAAATGTAACTAGCTTCATCACAAAAACTAGATGTGCTAGAGAAAGGCTAATTACAGAACTGAAATCAGCATGAAAAACAGTACAAATCCTCTGATGAAAATGCCCTGTTGACCTGTTGTGTTATGAGTCCTGTATGGAAATTGGTGATAATGGTGTACCGACCTGTTTCCTCTTTTTTTTTTCTGAACGGGGAAGACGAGAGTGGCTTTTCCATTTTTCCAGTAAGATGCTCCTGGTCCATATTGTCCAGCAGGTCATCCAAAGGGTCATCCATGTAATCTGTGCAAAGATTCACTCATTTTTTTCACAAAAATTAAAATGCAGCTGCACTAGCTCTGTAGAATTTAGTTGCTTTAATACCTGATCTTTAATGCTTGCTACCTGTAGGCTACAGTGTTAGCGGTAAGCTAACTGTAGGCTACAGTGTTAGCGGTAAGCTAACTGTAGGCTACAGTGTTAGCGGTAAGCTAATGGTAGGCCGGTAGAGGGGGTGTGTCAGGCGTGTTCCACAGCAGCAACACGGGGCTGCCCATGAATGCACATGTCTATTAATCGGTCTTAATATGCAGCGACATTGGCCGATGCCGACTATGTAAAAATGGCCAAATATCGGCCCAATTAATTGGCTAGACAGATAATGGGTCGACCTCTAGTTTTTATTCTATTGTTTCTGCTACTCTTACCTTTGTACTGTTCACTTTCTGCCATAGCAATGCAAAGTTCCCACTTGTGGGACTAATAAAGGTTTATCTTATTTTATCTTATCCAAAGAAAATGTATGAAATAAAAAAGAAAACCTGATATATTTTATGTACCTTGTTTGCCAGGTGGGGATTCAACAGCATCGTCATCATCATCTGAAGTATTGCAGCGTTAAGTGAACAGACAGAATAAGCCACTTTTATGAACTGCATCTTATTTGAAAGTCCACAGCTGTTTTGCAACACCAAGAAACCAAAATAGTGAAACTGATAGTTTGGCAAAAATTCTAATTTACAATATTTGAATAAACAACTTTACACAGCCTGCTACACAAGATTACACAATAATAATAATAATAATAATAATAATAATAATAGTAATAATAATACATTTTATTTATAGGCACCTTTCTGGCACACAAGGACACCGTGCAACAAACAGTAAAAACATAATAACAGACAAGATTAAAAAGCATATACAATTTAGACCATTTAGACAGTGCAAATGAATCAGAGAGAGAAAGCATGCTTGAACAGATGGGTTTTTAGTGTGGGGCTCTGATCAAAGCTCTGATCCCCATAGTGGTAAGACGCGCAAAAGTCAAATGGATAGAGGAGGATGATCTGAGGGTTCGAGAGGGAGTGGCAAAATGAAGGAGGTCGGACAGATATGGAGGGGCAAGGCCGTGAATGGCCTTGAAGGTTAACAGAATAATTTTGAATTCAACCCGAACTTAACAGGGAGCCAGTGGAGCTGCTGCAAAACGGGAGTTATATCATGGATAGAAGGAGTTCTGGTACTGATGCGGGCGGCTGAATTCTGAACCAGTTGAAGCTTGTGGAGAGTTTTGTGATGGAGACAGAAAAGCAGGGAGTTACAATAATCCAAACGAGAAGTGACAAAACTGTGAACGAGGATGGCAGCAGTGTGGGGGGTAAGAGAGGAACGGAGGCGGTTGATATTACGAAGATGAAAATATGCAGACCAGGTAATGTTACTGATATGAGATTGAAAAGAAAGAGTACTGTCAAGGATGACACCCAGATGCTTAACCTGCGGAGAGGGGGAAACGGAGCAATTATCAATATCAATAGAGATACTGTCAGTTTTGGATAATGTTGATTTGGTACCAATAAGGAGAACTTCCGTTTTATCACTGTTTAATTTAAAGAAATTTGACGAAAACTAGGTTTTTATTTCTGTCAAGCCAAGGGAGGAAGGTGGGAGACTGGAAGTGGGTTTACTGGTAAGGTAGAGCTGGGTGTCATCTGCATAACAGTGAAAACTGATATTAATTTACGGAAAATATTACCAAGGGGAAGAAGATAAAAGATGAAAAGGAGGGGCCCAAAGACAGAGCCATGGGGTACACCTGAAATAACAGGGGCAAGCTGGGGAAGATTAAGTTGAATAAACTGAGTGTGGCGAGAAAGATAGGACCTAAACCAGTCGAGGGGGATGTGAGTGATACCAATGGCGGATATTCTATTTAGAAGGGTGTTGTGACAAATGGTATTGAAGGCGGCACTCAAGTCGAGGAGGAATGAGAATAAGAATAGTGAGTAAACCAGAATTGGCTGCTATGAGAAGGTCATTAGTAATTTTTATGAGAGCAGTTTCTGTACTGTGAAGTGTGCGAAAACCAGACTGGAACTGTTCATACAGGTTGTTATGAAATAAGTGGGAATGGTATTACGGTTAGCTACAGTTTTTTCAAGTATTTGGGAGATAAAGGGGAAATTAGTAATGGGACGTAAATTCTTGAAATTTGTAGGATCAGCACCAGGTTTTTTTAAGGACTGGGGTTAATGCAGCAGTTTTGAAGGATGTTGGGACAGTTCCAGTGGTGAGGGACGAATGGATGATAGCGGAGATAAGAGGGGCCAGAGAAGGGAGACAAGCTTGAACAAGAGCTGTGGGGAGAGGGTCCAACTGGCAGGTGGAGGATTTGGACTTACAGATGAGGTCTGAAACTTCTAAAATAGTGGGGAGGTGGAAGGAGGAAAAGAAATGAGTTGGTGGAGGAAGTTCAAATGAAATACTGGAGGTGGATTGTGAACCGAGATACTGATGAATTGTTTGGATTTTGTCAGAGAAAAATCACATAAGAGAGTTACAGAGGCAGAGGAGTACAGGTGAGGTGGTAGAGAGTCTGGGGGTTGGATAATGTTCTTATACAATGAGAACAGTGACTTTGGTTTAATCTGCTCTAATGAAGGTAATACAGAGTAATAGCTGCATTTGGCTTGAGTTATACAGTCCTTGTAACGGAGTAGATGGTTCTTGTACATGTCTTTGTGAACACGTAATTTAGTTTTTCTGTAAAGTCTCTCTATTTGTCAGCCTTTGGTTTTCATAAGCTGAAGTTCAGGTGTAAACTATGGGGCAGAGCGAGAGAAAGAAACTGACCTGGTTTTTAACGGAGCAAGGGAGTTCAAAATATGATGAAGGCCAGTGTTATGGTGTGTGGCCAGTTCTTCATTGGTGGTTAGATTTTGAAAACCCATGCGAGAGTCAATAATGCCAGAGAGAGAATCTAGATTGACGTCCTTAATATTTCGAAAAGAAATTAGTCAAGGGGGTTTAGTAATAGAGAAAGAGAGTTTAAGATTAAATGATACAAGAAGATGTTCATCTGCTGTACTATTAAGGGGGAAACATCAGAGCAACAGATTAAATCCAAAATGTGGCCTTTAGAGTGAGTGGGAACGTTAATGTGCTACTGAAAACCAAAGCCCTCAAGGCAGGATGTAAAATCTCTAGTAAAAGGATTGTTCATTTTGTTCACACCAGCCACTAACAAAGCTGGACCCAGGCACATTTAATAAGGAGAGCTAACTGCATGCGGAAGACATTCATTTATAAATGCCTTTGACAGCATCAATCATTGTTAAGTGTAACCACGCATTTAAGTGTTTCGTTTTCTTCAACATCGTACTGAGCAACTCTATCTTTAAGCACGATGATGCTGCTGGGGCGCATGAGTGGGAGGGAGGGAGAGTGGGAGGGAGGGAGGGAGAGTGGGAGGGAGGGAGG
>JBBPCX010069545.1:0-11274 GCA_037974365.1 Hydrocynus forskahlii | reverse complement strand
CCTCAGAGGTGCTTAGCAGTCTTGGGAATCAAACCCACAACTTCCTGATCGCAGGGCGAACGCCCTAACCACTAGGCTACCAGCTGCCCTATCATGTCAGATGATTATTATTTTTTTTACACTATTCAGAATTAATCTAATTTGCTTTGTTAGGTTGAAATATACAGCCATGGAAAAAATGAGACCACTTTTCCCTTTTTTCTGTTGGCTGTTTGTACAATTTGCGGCAGTGTGTGTGTGTGTAAAATGCACAGGTTGCTATTCTTTTATGAACTATTGCAGTGAGCTGTGTAAAAAATAAGAAACACCTCCATATGTTGTAAGTGCAGTAGTGTTTGTCGAGCAGCTTTTCTATGTGCTGTATTCCAGCAGCTTCACTCCAGATTCAGTTTCTGATGGGATGAAACAGAGTCACACATGCACACACTATGCACTTAACATTACTATTTTAATTGTTGCAATTGTAAAATAATGTAAGAGTGTTGTGTAGTTTAACATTTCCACGGTATAATACATTATGTATTATTTTGAAATTTTCTCCAAACCTTTTTGTTTGGAATTTTGAAATGTATAAAACAATAGTGACATCCACATTTTACACAGGCACACTCCCACAAATTACAAAAGCAATAACCAAAAAATGAAAAATGATGCAGTCTCTTATTTTTTTCCACGGCTGTTTATATTTCATTGTAAAATGTGTTTACGTGTGTTTGTGCCATTCTGATATGTAGCTATAAACGCCTTTCTCTGCAGGTTTGAACTGGTCCCTGGTGAGAAATTTTATAGTCAAAGAAGGCGGTTCATGTTATTCAGCAGCAGTAATATAATTCAGATTTAACGAGTGCTCATTACATTGCATATACTGACCCCACCAGTTTCCACAACAGGCCCACATGGTGATTAAGAAAGAAACAGGAAACACTCCATTAATTAGCAGAAACAATCTATAAGTGGTTCCAATATGAAGTTCCAAGTTTTTACGGAACACAGCCAGATATTTCCTAAAGCTCTGATGAATACTAACCTCTCAGAGATGTCTGGCAAACACAGCAGTGGTTATTATCCTCAGGATGCCTGAGGGGTGGAAACAAAAGACAGGTGACTTCTTGCTACCTCCAGACAGAGAGAGGATTTCTTATAGAATGTATCCCTGCTGACATCATTTTGAGAACAAGTCATCTCATGTTTTCTTTGTCTTGAGGCTTCTGAGTGGGGCCAAAAAAAAAAAAAATCAGCAATAGTGTGTGGTTGTTGGCTGAACGATAGTTTATTGTTGTCTATTGTAGCACACCCTTACCATTTTTTAATCAATATATTAGGGGTGCATTTTGAGCAAATTTGAATATTGAAGGCACACATGTTATGACTATGGCCTTCATTCACATTCTCAGTACAGTCTGTGTGATTGCAATTTTCTGTCTATTAAAGACACTGTACTTTTTTTCTCACAGGTGCGGATTGAGCTTGGATCAGGGGAGCGGAACCTTCGGTCAGAGAAAGGGTCTCCTTTGAATGACCTGATCTGGCATACCATAGAACTTCAACAGGATGAGCACAATGTGAGCCTTACTGTAGACAAAAACTCCCACAGCAGTCTGAGATTGCCAGGACCGGACCTGGAGCTCAGCGTCCAAGAAGGCCTCTATGTAGGTGGGCTGGGAAGTTTAGATAAGCTCTACCTCTTCGGAGACACGTGCCCTGTGGGCTTTCGAGGCTGCATGGATGAGGTGCTTTTTAATGAACACAATCTTCTATCATCCTTAAGACCTTATTCTGGCTATAAAATGGTCCATGAGGTTTCATTAGGCTGCAGCCCACAGTTTTTTGCAACTGTGAATGATTCCATCAGTTTCTTCAGCTCCAAGGCCTTCATGTCTCTGCCTGTGTGGGAAGTTCCACAAGAAGGAGTGTTTGAATGTGAGATTTACACATCAGCTGAGGAAGGGCTCCTTTTATACAGCTCTGCAGGCCAAGGGGACTTTGTGGCCCTGGAGATACGAGACAGGCACCTCGTTGCAGTTATTCGAATAGGTGGAAGTAAGACGGCCTTGCGCACCACAACAGCAGTGAGTGAAGAATCGTGGCACGCTGTGCAGCTCTATCTGGCTCCTAGAACCATCCACTTAACTGTAGATGAAGAGATGCTAAACTCCAGCTTTGGGGTCAGGTCTAGGCCCCTCCAGCTCAGTGGACCCCTCTTCTTGGGTGGGGTAGATGTAAGCACTCGCACCGAAGTTCGCAGGAATGGCTTGCTCTCTGTGGTAGGGAAACGTATTGGCGGAGGCTCCTTTAAAGGCTGTCTTAGAAATGTCAGAGTCAACGATCACAACATGGGTCTGCCCAATGCTGTGGTCACCAAAGATGTGTCAGTCGGTTGTGAGCCAGTGAGGCATGTCGAGCCTGTGACCACTGTAAGTCCTGAGATACTTCATCCAGACGCCACTGAGTACCAGCCTGAACTGGACAAAAAGAGGGCTCAGACCTTCTTGCTGCTTCAAGTCTTGGAGGTCCTGGAGGGTGGACGAGCGCCACTTGAGTCCAAACACATTAAGGTGAACTTGGAGTTCCGCAAGCTTGGGATTCGTCAGTCCCAGATCATGTTCCGTATTGAGGAGCAGCCAGTTCACGGGCAGCTGAGGCTTGATGTTGACCCTGATCAAGAGGAAAATACCTTCAGTATGTTGGACCTTTGGCACGGTAGGGTCATGTATGTACATGGTGGCTCTGAGGATCCTCTGGACTTCTTCATGTTTTCCGTCTTCACTAGCAGCAAGAAAGAGGTGCCTGCATATCTGAAGGGGAACCGCTTGCACAGGTTCAACATCACTGTTGAGCCAAGCAATGATGCTCCAGAACTTAGCTTGCCAGAGGGCAACGTCTTTGTTCTTCTGGAGAATTCCAAACGACATTTGAACACAGACATGCTCAGGGTCACAGACCCTGATACTAACTCTACAGAACTGGTTTTCACTCTATTAGGCAACCTAACTGCAGATGCCGGATTTGTTGAACTTGAAGATAACCCTGGGGAAGCTGTGACCTCATTCACCTACCTGGATCTGGAACAGGGTAAGGTGAGTTATGTTCATACAGGCATCAGGAACTCCAGGATGGCCATCAGGGTGAGTGATGGGGAAAAAGTGAGTAACACCATTGTGCTGAGGATCATGGCTGTCACACTGCAGCACAAAGTTGTGAACAACACAGGCGTAGAGGTGACCCAGGGTGGTACAGTTCAAATTAGTAACAAGCATCTGGCTGTTCAAGTGAATGTGGCCACGCAAGCAATGGATATCAGGTATGACGTCATAGAGCAGCCAGTTTATGGTGAGCTCCAGCGCTTACATTCTAGTGGAGAATGGAAGCAGATCAGTACCTTCACGCAGAAACTTCTAGAAAAGGAACGACTCCGGTACCTCAGCACTTTCCAAGGAAGCCAGTTGAGTAACGTGACTGACAGCTTCAAGTGCAAAGTCACTGTTGGCTCGCTGTACACAAATGAGGTTATCTTCGTGATTAAGGTCCGGTGGATTCATTACAAAGTCACAAGGAGTAAAATGGAGGTAGACAGTGATCATGAAGTTACACTGACTCCTCTTGAATTCCGGATAGTCTCTAAAGGTGTAAAACTGTCTGAGGATGAGATTCATGTACGTTTGTTGACTTTACCAAGGAGAGGTAACTTGCTGTTCAATAACGAGACCCTGAGGAAGAACTATATGTTCAGTCAGAGGAACATCACTGATCACAAACTGCAGTACAAACTCCTTGAGAAGGCGCATGAAGACGCAAGGGATATGTTCAGTTTTCAGGTGTTCTCAAAGTACTCACACTCTGGGAGACATGACTTTAGGATCAGCATCAAGGCAGATGTTCACAGCATAGTGGTGAGAAATCATGGACTTTCTGTCTTGGAGGGGCAGCGGAAGATCATAACCAAAGACATGCTTTTCGCAGAGACTCTCAGCTCCAGAGGAGTGCATTACACCATCACATGCAGCCCTCAGCATGGAAATATAGTGAGAATTAACCACTCCAATTCCAACACCAGCAGTGGCAACATATTGGAGTTCACCAATCAGGACATTCTGGAGGAACGCGTTTTGTACACTCATGACGATAGTGAAACCACACATGATGCGTTCACGTTCGAGGCATCTGTGTCGCCTCTGAAAGACAAAGCTCCGGTCACAGAGGGCATATTCAACATCTCCATCCAGTTGGTCAATGATGAAAAACCTGTCCGAGTTGTGGATAAAGTGTTCCACGTCGCCCGTGACAGTCAGAGGCTGCTGACGTTGGAGGACCTCTGTTATCACGACCCAGATTCAGACTACGACGATGGACAGCTGCTTTACACTAGGCGGGGAATACCCATGGGTGAGCTAGTCCTGGTGAATGACACGTCCCATAAGCTTTATCAATTCCGTCAGAGGGATCTCGAGGAAAAGAGAGTGCTGTTTGTCCACAAAGGGGTAAGCTATGGTCGCTTTGTCCTCTTCATATCAGATGGCAAACACTATACCTCAACATTGCTAGAGGTCAGTGCCCAGGATCCCTACTTGAAGTTGGTCAACAACACTGGCCTACTGGTCCAGAAGGGTAAGGAGGTCATTTTAGGACCTGCTAACTTCAGTGTCACCACTAATGTGGATGTCAGAAGTGATGAGGATGTACTTTTCGAAATATTTCACCCCCCAAGTTATGGTGTTTTACTCTGTGATGGCATAGAGGCTGATGCTTTCACGCTGTATGATGTGAAGGCAGATCATGTTGTCTATCGTCATGACAATGGCATAAACTTGATGGACTCCTTCAGCTTCACCACTAAAGTCAGTGGGCTGCGTTTGGATGTGACTGTGGCTGTGAAGGCATACCTTGAAAGTCATCAGCAGCCTCCGCAAATCATACACAACAACTCGGTGCTGGTGGAAGAAGGAAAACCAGTTAAGATTCACAAAAAGGAACTTGAGGTTTGTATTATCACTAATTGTCATATGTGTGTATATATATATATATATATATATACAACGACAATTTACCTCTTGTTGTGCTTCTTGCATGAATCAGTGCTGCTCATGTCCTAAGAGTTTGGTATGTGATATTAAGATTATGGTTCTGGTGAATGATTGGTAAAATATGGTTTTCAGCGTGATTGGTTGGTCTGTTTTGCTCTAGGTCGTTCATGAGGACAGCACGCCAGATGACATTGTGTTTACTGTGAAGACTCCTCCCTCACATGGCTTTCTACGGCGATTTGTTGAGGGAGAGGATCATTACCAAGGATCACTCAAAGATCGCATCCAAAGATTTTCCCAGGGGGACATTAATGCAGGCCACATCCAGTATGTGCAAGTGAAACATGGACACTCTAACGATTCTTTTTCACTGGATGTCAGCAATGGGATTCTAACAGTCAGTGACCTCACAGTCACAGTGGAGATCATCCCTTTGCACATACCGCTAGAAGTTTCAAACCTGTCCTTGAACGAGGGGTCTTCTAAGGCCCTAACTCAAGAGGTCATCAAGGTCACCAGCAGGCACTTCAAAGGACTCCATTTCCAGTATCATGTTGTCGAGGGGCCGCATCATGGTCATATAGAGCACTCTAGGATTCCTGGAGTTCCTATCCCATCTTTCACCAGGATGCAGGTCGGCCTTTTTTGGTGTTACCTTTTCCTCATTGCATAAACTACAGATTAAGCAGAAATTAAATTACCTAGACTTTTATTCCATGTGCGTATTACAGTGGGTACTAACATATACTAACATATAACATACACATATACACACATATATATGAAGAATATTGTTATATGAATATGTATTTTCTTTAAAAATTAAAAAACTTAATTTTTTTCCAAATTGAAACACTGAATAAAGCATCTAATGGTCAAGTTTATGAATTTTAAATGTTATTTTTGAGCAACGTATTGATTTACAATCAAGTTATTGCGGAGTAATAAAGCAAAGTTTATAAATATGAAACTTAAGGTGTAGTGTTTATTCTGCACACTTAGAAAATATATAAATTCAATTCAGGGGAGGGTTCTCAGCAAAAAGTACTCTGGGTAGGCTTTTAAAGGCTTTTAGGGCTTTTTTTCATTTATTTCTCTGTCACACAGGTTGAACATGAGTTTATATACTATGTCCACGATGGCAGCGAGACGACAGCAGATAATTTCACGCTGGTTGCGAATGACACAGACCTCCGCAAGCAGAGCCTTCCTCACATTGTACATGTGGCGGTGACGCCTGTAAATGACGAGCCTCCAGTCATAACCGTCAACAGGATCCTGAGGGTGAGCTGATATGGCTTCCCATTTTTGTGCATTATTACTGATTATATGCTGAATTACACAAATTTGGAAAAATACATAAATGTGCAGAAGTTCTGGCACAAATAAACACACATGTACACACACACATGCACAAATACAAACGTGTGTGTGTGTCTCTCTGTCTATGTGTATGTGTATAAAAATAGAAATGCCTGTAAAAAATAAGAAATGCCTTCATATGTGTTGAGTGCAGTAGTGTTTGTAGAGCAGCTTTTCTATGTGCTGTATTCCAGCAGCTTCACTCCTGATTCAGTTTCTGATGGAAATAGAGTCACACATGCACACACTCTGCTCTTAACATCACTGTTTTAATTGTTGCATTTGTAAAATAATGTAATAATGTAATTTTATATATATATAAAATTGAAGAAAAATGTCCTGTTGATCGAGGGTGTTCTCGTATACGTAGTGCTGGATATGTGTTATATTTTCATATATAGTTGATTCATGATTCATGCATGCATGGACCAGAGCTGAGGTGTTGTTTTCCTGCGTTATCTGTCTGGATTCTTCACATTCCACACATTATCCCCCCAGCATGGAGGTCCAGGGGGTTTGTTTGTAATAGGGGCCCTGTAGGATTCTCTCTGTGTTTGTATGTGTGTGTATGTATGTGTGTGTGTACGTGTGCGTATGTGTGTGTGTGCCTTTGTGTGGAGTGTTATGATAACAATGCACTCCGGTGGTGATAAGTATATAAATGTGCTCTTTACTTCCTGCTTAGGTTTGTGTGCCTTACCTGAGAGAAAATACAGGATTTTTTTTTTTTGTTTAAAGTTTGTGATGTGCACTTAGTGTTTAGAGCTTTGAGAAACTGGGATGAAGCCCCAATGAGTGAACTACGTGAAGTCCTTGGTGTTCTTTTCACAGTGAAAACAATCCTACCTGAAAACTACATGCAAAATTGAATGCTCACAGTCTTCCAAAATAATAACAATAATAATAATAATAATAATAATAATAATACATTTTATTTGTAACTTTAATGCACTTTACATTAAAGCAAATTTCAAAATGCTTCAAGACAAAAAGCATCCTTATAAAACATTACAGAAACTACATAAAACATGTTTAAAATAGCAGCAACCTGCCAGTTGAATTAAAATTCCTCTAAAAATAAATGTGAAACAAAAATCTGAGTTTGTTTATAGGTGGCATTTCTCTCTGCTGTAGATTATAAATAAATACTGAACAAAGTCATCATCTGAGGAGCTTAAGTATTTCATTGTAGGACTGAAATGCCCAGTTTGTCCAGCAGGAGGCGAAAGACTCACTACTGGAATGAGCTGTGGAGTAACACATCTTCTACAAGAGAAAATTCAAAGAGAAAATATTACATTTTTACTTTCACTTTTTTATTGACAATGACTTTAAGTAAAATTCACATCCTTTCTGCTGTTGTTTTGGTTCCATTTCTTTAACTGCACATATGTTTCATGTGACCGTGGTTCCAGATGTTCTGCAAAATGAAATGAAGTGTCATCCTCGTAGGTATGGGTGGACTCCATCACTGAAATCACCGCTGAGCAGCTCAGTGCTGAGGACCATGACTCTCCCCCAGAGAGTCTGGAGTTTATCGTCACCCCCCCAAGCAACGGACACCTGGCCCTGAAAAGCGCCCCCTCCAGACCCGTCCTGAACTTCACCCAGGCTCACATCCTACATGGCCGGCTGGTGTTCGTCCACAGTGGTGAGGACTGATTAAAAAGCACTTTTCAATGTCAGTTTGGTCAAAAAATTTAAATGTACCCAATTTTCTAAACCAAAAGTAATGGATCAGCAAAGACATGCTGGGTGTCAAGGCAAATTTGTTTATACAGTTTTTTTTCACATCAGCAGTGTTGGGCACATTACTTTAAAAAAGTAATTAGTTATAGTTACTAGTTACTTCTTCCAAAAAGTAACTGAGTTAGTAACTGAGTTACAGCATTATAAAAGTAACTAGTTACCGGGGAAAGTAACTTATGCATTACATTTTTAAAAAATGTTCAAATATGTCAAAAATGTGGATCCCCCTCCCCACTTTGATGGAAATTTAGCTGTATGTTCAATTATTTGTAATAACACTGACTATTAAATATGTGTAATTAATTAAATAGACGCTTAAAATAAATAAAAGTCTAAATATAAATAAAATAATACATTTTTAACAGAAAACATTGTACACAAATCTACACTATTCTAATACTGCTGTGGGACAATGTGAGAGAAGACACCTATCAAATGTAATATAAAACACAATAGATGTTTTAGAACTTTTCATATTTATTGCACTTTAACAGGCCGCAACTGGCAATTAAATAGGTCTAAATTAAATTATGCTTGTACCAAATAAAAAATATACAATCTTTGTAGTGCAAATTAAATTAATCACATTGTCACACAACTTCAGATGACTGGTAGACATACTGTATTTTCTTCCTCACAAAAGTAAACAGTTTAACAATAAGAAGAACTAGCAATATAATACTGAAAAAGTACTAAAAAGTGCAAGGCATGACATAACTGACTGTAATGTTATTTGCCACATACATTAAACTAGTTTCTGAACATTCATTCATTCGTCTATCCATTCATACACTCCTTCCTAATTCTCATCCATCCATCCATCCATCCTAGCCATTAAACCAGTGGCTGTATCTCAAAAGCAAAAGCTTCTCAAACTTCTGGTCAGAAAGCCTGTTCCTCTTCGGAGTGAAGACAAGCTTCCCCAAGCTAAACAGTCTCTCTGCTGGGGCACTGGACGGAGTGGCTGCATTATATCTGAGTGAAATTTTCTTTATAAGCGGAAATCCATTGAGAGAGTCTATCCCTTGTGCTCCTGATTTTAAATAATCTGCGACTTGACTTTCAGCAGTAGCAGAGGTGCTGTCCTCATCGTCGGAGGAAAAGAACTCATCCTCTTTGGCTGAGTCTGAGCTGAGATGGCGTGTTGGTGTGCTGGTACCTGCTTTCTGGTCTTGGTCTAGGACAGTTTTCCGGCACTCTGCCAGCAAACTTGCCCTGGCCTTGTCCTTCCTGTCCTGTGTCCACAGCCAGTGTAGTTTGAACTTGGGCAGACACACAGCAGCCAAGACAGCAGCCTCACTTTCCAAAACCTCTGCAAATCTTATTCTGATTGCCTGAAATGTTACATAAGAATTCAGGTTATACTATTGTCTGTCTACACACACAGAATTATACATTATTATGAGCAGATTTAACAATGTCATTTTACATAATTGTTTTTCATAACGTATGTTAATTAAACTGTGTAGGCGTAGCCAGCGTGATGATGGACCTGCAAAGCCTACACAGCAAAAGGCTTTGCAGGTCCATCATCTCTAGTCATACACCAAAACATCTGTAAATCTTAGAACAGAATAAGGAAGCTATATACATTTCCCATCCATCCAAATTAATAAAGTGCAATTGTTGGGTAATTGGTTAAAGATATAAATTAAAAAAATTAAATTTCTTACCGTGTCAACTGCCTCTGGAAGGTCAGCTGGGATTTGGAGGCCACTCTTCAGTTCCATGGTCCTGAACATTAGTGTGTAGAAGTGTGCCATGGAAACAGTTGTCTTCTCCCTGAAGAATGTCTAAGGCTACTGCAAGTGGCCTCAAGACAGTGCAGTACTCCCTGATGAACTGATGTTCCCGTTCTGTGATGGCTGTCAACCCAAACTCAGAGGAGATGGTGTTCATCTCGACCATAGGAATGTCACAGATTCGAGCCAGGGCATCATAAAACGAATTCCATCTCGTAGTGCAAGGGACTAGCAGCTTCTTTGCAATTACGTCATCCCCGTTCTCTGCAGCCACCGTTGAACGACTTGCCTTATTCCATAAGCCTGTGCATTTGGTGGTAGCTCTTATGTATATCGCTTTTGTTTCTGGTCTTGACAGTAACCACTTGTCAACATCAGTACATGAAACAAGGTTTAATGTGTGTGATGCACATCTCTGATGTGGCGGCAAAGTAATCACATGACCACCACCATCATCATTCTCATCACCAGCACTGTTTTGCAAGACATCATTAATGTTTGTAAAAGTCACCTCATCCTCGCCATCCTCAGAGTCATCCTCCTCGACTGGCTGGTATTATCCGTGACAGCTGATGTGATTTTGTGGGACATGCCATAGGATGAGTGAATGTTGTCAAGCTCAGCTGCAATACTGCCTTGAATCTGCTGCATGCCAGTGCTGCTTTCCCTCGCTCAGTGCTGTGTGGATTTATCCAATGTGCAGTTAGGCCAAGATAGCTTTTATTATGAGCAGTCCAAATGTCTGCTGTAGTAGAGACATATTCTACCTCTTCAAATGTCTTTTTGAGCTCGACATTCATTTTAGCATACTCAGCGTCTACGTATTTGGAAAACGTCTTTCTGCATGGCGGGCCTACCCCGGCTCTCGCAGATATTTTGGCAATGAGAGCTCTGAAAGAATCCGACTCAACTGTAGATAATGGCAGCATGTTCTCAACAACATACCTGGCTATCAGCCTGTTTAGTATAGACTGTGTCACAGCAGCTTTTTGTGAGGCATAAAAAACAAACAAGCTTAGGCTGCTTTCATGGCGTGGCTCCCTCTCCTCCTTCGTTCATGTTAGTTGCACCTGGGTTTGGGCTGCTATCAACATCCACGTTCTTGGCCACGAGTTTTGATGAAGCGTGAGACGATGAGAGGTGCTTCATCAGATTTGAGTTGCTCGTTGCCGACGTGGATAAAGACTTATTTCCAGGACATAGTGTACATTTAACATATACATTCTTGCCTTTAATTTCAACAAGGGAAAAGTAATGTCTGTATTTTCCACTGTAAAAACGCTACTTTTGAACTCGCCATTGCTGTGCCTCTCCTGTGCGTGTGTGTTTGTGTAAACACCCGCCCACCTCTGCCTCTGGTTGGCTTACCATGAAATTTTACTCTACCTTAGCCAATCATC
>JBBPCX010069544.1:0-11274 GCA_037974365.1 Hydrocynus forskahlii | reverse complement strand
GCTCTAGCCAGAGTCCTGTATTTAGTTTTCTTTGTTCGTTTGAGGAGCACGGGCCTTGTGTGTTCATTGTAGTCCCTATTTTCAGTTATACTGTTTTCTGTGTTCTTGTTTTTTGGGTTAGAGCCGGGGTTTAGTGTTTTGTTTTCTGTTCTTGGTGTGTACAGTGTGTTTAGTGTTTCTTTGTTTCTCATTAAATTCATATTACATTGACCTCTGTGGCGTCCTCCCCTTTCCCTCTCCAGTACCAACTGTGACGGTATGTTTGGGAGGGGTTACAGTTAAAAAAAAAAAAAAAAAGAACGTTTCTGAACTGATTTCAGGTTTTTTATTTTTGCTGCTGCATCAAGCAACCATTAGTAACCACCTAGCAACTTTCCCAGTTACCATAGCAACTGCACAATCACACTTCGCATATTCTCGCAGAAATGCACCAAGTTTGTACTTACTGTTGTAAATGTTGTAAATTCTTGTTTTTTTTTCATCTGTTATTTGCCATGTTGTCATAAGTCTTCGTCGTCAGGGAAACCGCATAGACTTGCAGAGGCTGTAATATTCACACAAAATTTTGAAAATAGGTAGTATAGTACACTGTATCATTTATCATGTTTGACAAGTGTTAAGAAAATATCAGGTGCACAGGAAGAAAATAGACACACTGTGGTAACAGCGAATGTATTGTGGTGCCAGGAGACAAAAGGAGCCTTGGCTTGTTGAGGCTGCTTGGGGTTAAGGGATGGGATTGACTTGAGATTAGTGTAAATGGGGATGAACTGCATTGTGTTGTGAGAAATTACCCAAAACGAGTACTGCTGTTTTAAGTTTTACTTTCTCTGCACAAAGCATTTAAAAACGACAATATTGGTCTTCCACACATCCACGCCCACAACTCCCAAAACAGCCCACAAACATAGTGTCATGGCTAGTCAAGCTAGCCTAGGTAAACATAGCTGGAATTCACTGTGAGGCTAGCCCCCCACATGTGGCAGGACAGAAAGACATAAAAAGCACATGTACAAAATTCATATCACAAAAATGACAAAAAAAAATACTGTACATAAAATAAATATAAATAACATGAGGGCAAATAAACTTATGGATGACACTTTTGAATATTAATATTTCTCAGACTGATCTTTAGATAATATCACCCAACCTACCTCTATCCAAAAGGATATCAAACAGAAAAGAGGGAGGGGGGATACAGACTGATAAGGCAAGGGGAGGAGGAAGAGCTACCAGGATAAAAGGAAATATAATACAAACTAGATCTATTGTACAATTATACAATACATAAGTGTATATCATATATTTCAATATATTGATAAGTGTATGTAATATATTTCATTATAATCGTATATTTCAATCTGTTACAGTAGCAAGACATATTCAATTGCGCTCTAATATTTTTTTCCTCCTTTTTGTTCCTTTGTTTTAGATTCTCAGAATCTTCTTGTCATTTTTAGGCCTATTATTATAATTGATTGCTTTACTGCCCTATATGTCAAAAGTATGAAGTGAACATCTTTGGAAAAATATTCTAACAATATATATATGTTTTAGATGAACTCTCTCAAAGACTGAATGTCTTTGCTAGATTCTCTAGACTTTTTAATCTCTTGTTATGACACAAAAACAGTTTCTCAGTTTTACTGGAAGTGCATATCCTCTCTTTTTGTCTGAAGAGTCTGTTAAGTGTCTGATTCTCATCAAAAACCTTCTATTAACATCCCAGCAATAGTCTCTGTATGCTTTAATAGTCTCTGTATGCACCAGCTGATTTAGGGGGCTAGTGTTATTTTCCAAGAAAGTAATAGACTCATAATGGCCAGGATATCATGCTGCTGCTAATTTGACTGTCAGCTTGTGATGACACCTTCTGTTGAGCAGTTTCGGTCATGTACAACAGATAAAGGATGAGTGTGATTTTAGGACTGCTGAAATTTGCTAAGCTGCTTGTCAGCTGGTGATCTGACTGTATTGGTTTGGTCATTGTGTGGATCAGGTAGACCCCAGTAAAATCATTGTCAGTAGAGAATGGGTGCAGGACTGAGTAACTTTTCTAGTCTCTGAAAATGAACTCTCAAGGACAGAATCAGTCTATAGATTGGTCTCGCATTTTAATTGTAAATTATGTACACAATATTTGGCCACAGTACCTTTTTATGCACGTTTCTGAACACCTACTTTGTCTTTTATCTTTTCACTGCATTTTCTCTTCTGTACCAAATGAACAGATTAATGGTATCGCTGGAGTGGAAATGCAAGTTTTTTAAAGTTGCCAGTTTCTGGTTACAGGAATTATTTCTGTGACCTTTTTTGGTCTATGATTGACTTGAATCACCCTAGAATTACTGCCTTCACCTCAGAGTTATATTAACTGGCTTTGAGATTAAATGGAAAGCAGAAGCTTGACTTCTCTATAAGCACAATAATATTTGGCAAAATCTAATGGTCAAATGGTAAGAATAAGCCTTGTGCTATTAGGCTTTGTTAGTTTTTCACTACACTTTTTCCATCTTTTATGTAAAGAAGGATCCAGTTAAGCGGAAGCAGTTTTTAGGCTAAAGACTTCTTAGGCTAGATCATTCAAACAACACTGTTTTTTGTTTTTTTAAAAAGTAATTTTTTTTAGGGGTGTCACACAATTAAAATAATTAATCTAATTAACTACAAGCTCTGTGATTAATTAATCTAGATTAATCACACACATTTTTGCTGTAAAAAGAAAAAAAAAAATTGGCATATGAGTGGATGAATAATCAACATTACAGACTTTCAACGTCTCTTTTATTTAATAACTGTTTCTGTACTGTTCATGTGCAGTAATGGTCATAGAAATAAAAAATATGACCAAATATGATGAGGGAAAAAATCTAAAATGCTTCAGAAAGAACAATGATAGGTGCAGTTTAAGACAATAAGGTGCAGTTTAAGACAATACATACACGCACGGGTGTTACAATGTACATACATGCATTTTAATGTGGGGGTGCACTGCACTCGGCGTCTTGCATGTAATAGTTCCATTATTCTGATGAATTATGCTACCCTGTCAAAAAATGCTCCCTTTAAGTTTATACAGTTATACAGTTTATAGTTAGTTTATAACACTGATAATGATGAGAACTAGACAAATAATATGCATAATCAGAGAAAAAAATATTTGATTTAAATTAGAAGAGCCTAGATATATAGGTATTTAGAAGTGCATAAAGCCAATTTATACAGTCAGGTTCTAACACTGAAAAATGCTACTGTGATGCAGGGCACAGACTACTTCAAGCTGTGCCATGCTTACAGCTTGTGGTGATGCCTGGACAGTGCTGTTTCCAAGCTTTAGATATCATTCTGCATTTTAGAATCAAAAAACTTTATTGATCCTAGAGGAAATTGCTTATGTAATGACTGCAAAGACACAGACCTCAGCCACACTCTCATATGCCCTTGAACTGTGCACTGAAGACAGCATGTAGGAGCAAACAAGTACATGTACAAGTAGAATGTAACAATTAAAAGTGCTTTTAAGAAATGAATCACCATAAACCAGTGACCCGAACGCAGGATAGCACAGTTAAACCAGTGTCCAACACAAGATAGCATAGTTTCCCAAGACTGGTATCTCGATGGGTAGCATGTTTCGACAGAACACTGGACCGGGCTAAAGTCACGTGGTGCGATTAATCAGTGTTAAATTTTTTAATGTGTTATTTTTTCTATGATTAATTGATAGAAATTAATTTGACACCCCTACTGTTTTTACACTAAAGTTTGAGTAAGGGGAGAAAACATATAACTTCAGTGTAAGTGCAAGAACAGACCCCTTAATCTTTTAAGACTCCAGATTAAAATCAAAACAATATTCAAATTAATGTGTTTGCCTAAACTCTAACATTATGTAACATCCATTTAATCAAGCTTTCAGTGTTTTAAAATCACTCAGAAACTTGGCTATAATTTTTGATGGACCTCTCATCAATGTGTTTTACTGTTCCTATCACCAAGTTACAGCTTGTACAAGTTACAGCTTGTACAATTGGGGCCTACGACATATTTGATTAATTGTGTTAATAGCATGTGTTCTTTTTAAATACTGATGTCAGTGTTTTTAAATACTGATGTCAGTGTTTTTAAATACTGATGTCAGTGTTTTTAAATACTGGTGTCATTTTAAACATGTTTGTTATTGTTGGCCATTAGGGTTAAACTAACTAGAAGATTAGTTGAATCAGTGATCACATCAAAACTAATATTATCAATAGTTTTATTTAAGCCTACTTAAGTGCTCTAGTTACTGGCTATTCCATGGAATTTTCTTGGGACAGAGGGACATCCAAATACCGATCAACCACATCAGTTTACTCATGATATATGCTCCCTCAGCCTTTATTCAGGCCATGATGCCAGAGGTTTATTTTAAGAACTGCCAAAAACTTCTGTTCTGGGCAAAGAGAGATGGAAAAAACAGCCAGAGCATGAAGTCCGAAAATGAGTTCATTGACATAATTGAACTCATTTTCGGACCTTTTAGGTTAACCACTGATGATAGCTGCTGATTTCTTCACATAATGACTATTTGGAGTGGCTTATAGTGCTGCCCCCTATGCAGCAAGCTGGGTTTGGTTCCATAATTTGATTTCCCACCCCAACAGGCACACCACACTGCACCAGTGTCTTGGTGATGTGTGTTGCACTGGTGGAAATATCACTAAATGCCCATCAAAATCACCCTGTCAAAGAAGGTCTCTCCAGCCCTACTCAAAGCAAGTTCTTATTTAGTAAACTGAAAATACTGCATGGAAACAGTGACTTCTGTGAAAGAGCAGCTGACAACCAGCAAAAACCAGAGAGACTGCCGGCAGGAGGGAACAAACTCCATTGGGACTGGCACATGCTAGCTACACTTGTCAGTAGAATCCATCACTTTATAGCACCTTTGGTCCGTCCATACCCCTTGAGTCTGCAAGAAAAGCAAATCATACCAAAGACTTGGCAAAGGACAGGAGGCATCCTGATTCCCAAGTACAGAACTCCACTCCTGAATGTGGAAGGAGTGTTTTGTGTTTTAGTGTTTTGGCCCAAAGACTCTCAGTGTTTTTGCAGAATATTAGTTTTGTCAACTCCTCAGTGCAGAAGGCTACGATAGGAGACTCTTCAGGATGTTCAGAACACGCTAAAAGGTGCAAAAAGCCAAAAAAGAAAAAAGGATGTATTGTTCTTTGATGGAATGGCTTTTGGCCTTTAATCACAAGACACTCGCAGGGGTTGTAACATCTAGTCCTATTAAGATACCTACTCCTAATGCTGTATTCACTGACACCTAAACATGTAGTCATATTCCCAGCAGCAATGGTTACATTTTGGCTGGACTGTGTACAGTTCTCATTTACAGCTTAAATCCTTTTTATGATTTCATCATCTGTGGAGATGCCACAATTCTACATTTTCTTTTGCGATGCAGATATTAAACCCTGAGTATCGGCAAGTGCAAATACTACTTTCTTTTAAAAACTACTGCCCTTCAAACTATTTTCAGATACATCTACAAGTAGGCTATCATGCTATTTCAGGCTAGATTTGTACAGGATTGGAATAGATTAAGATTTTTTTTTTCTCTCTGACATTCACCATTCACTTCAACATTTTCCAGTGCTAATTGGGCCAGTACTAATGCCTGGTATACTTGTACTCTGTTTTTTTTTTTTTTGTGTGTAACCTATATCCAGCATTTAAATCGATTATACATTCCACTTGCAGTTTTGTTAATTCAGTACCTCATATGAAAGTGGCCAGGATCAGAATGGAAATTCAGATTAATGTGGTGTTCACAAAACTTTATTTGTACCTGACTTAACCTGTGAACACACTATGAAACACAATGTTCTTAAAACGTGCTTAACCCTACCTTAGTTACCCCTGAAAATACACCAAACCCCTTAATTTGTGAAACCGACCCCTTAATTTGACCTTAAAATTAGATTTAAGACATGAGTGTGAAACCCCTTAAGCTTAAATTTAAGCCATTAATTCAGGAAGTTCTATTAGGGGAAAATTTGACAAAGTAAGGGGGAAATTCAGTAGTCTTACCCCTTAATCAGCCTTAATCTGTGCACTTTTCCCCTTAATTTTCCTTAATTTCCTGTATGGGAGATTAAGGCCAAAATTAAGATAATTTTAAGAGGTAAAAATAAGGTGTTTTCATAGTGACATGACCATATTTATCCTTGTCTGGCTTTCAGGTAAATAATTGAGAGAGACAATGCAGATTGTTGGAAACTATGGTTTCCCTCCTAGCTTTCACGTTGACACACATTTCTCAGCTGACAATCAGGATCACGATGAAGAACACCTTAATTCTGGAGTCATTTTGTTTGTTTTGAGGTGAAAACACCAGCTGGTTTCCAAGCCTAATTACCAGACCACATTAACTTTTTTTCTGCCACAGGTATAATCCTCACATTTTACATCTTCTGGTGCTGGACATTATGATTAGTATATTACAATGGGATATGGTGGGTTTTCATTAGGTTTTCACAGTGTTATCAATGATGGGTGTTGTCTTTGCTCATCATCACAGAAAGGATAACATAATTAAGATAAAGTCAGGTTGAAAAAGTGGCACTTTCACTGGCTCTGCATTTTGTTGTAAAAATAAGCAGTTAGGAGTTAGGTCATAGCAGGAATCCAAAAAACTACTTTGACTGTATTGTTTTGAAGGAGAGAATGAAGAGGTGTAATGTGCTGAGACAAAATTAGCTCCCAATTAGCTCCCGGATGTTTTACCTGATCAGGAGGGACCATTTGACTATTAACTGTTACCATTTAGCTACTTTGCATTTGTTATGTCACATTTCTTTTTCTCTCTGGTGGTGCATTTTACATGAATCAGTGTTTTTTTTCTTCAGAAATGTGTTGTCCACAGGTATATGACCAAATAATTAGATTTTATATTAATGAGGTATACAAAAGGCTAAGGATATATGGTTGTTTGTCATTTATTTTATGCAGTTATTGGTTATGTTTAAACTGGTCCAGTTATTAAACATTGTAACTAATCAGAATTATTTCAGCTGACTGCGATTTTTTTTTTTAAATACAATTATTAGGTTTTAATTTCACATTTTCATTGCCTCAACCTGAAAGAAGGCAAAATCCAGTTCTGTATGTTTACTGAGACATGTCATAGGTGTTACAAAAACAACAAAATCTCTTAGAGGGCAGCAGTGATTGTTTATTTGAGTTCAATGTGTTTGTGTCATAAGGTGTTGTGAGCTTATAATACAGCTAAGAAACAAGATACCTAATCGGTTTTCCACTTTAGGTTTGTAATTTAAAGGTTGCCTACAATGTACAAAAACATTGAATTAAATTCTTAATGCCGGTTATTTATAAGGCAGTCACTCATCAGTGAAAAATGTTTCAGACTCTATTGAATGTATTTAGCAATACTTTTATATCTTCTGCCATTTAAGGTGTAGAATGTTAGGTTTTTTGAGGTCTGTGGTTCCTTGCTCCTGTTTTAGATTTTAATGTTCACATAAAGTTTAGACTTCCACATATGTATTTCTAATCTCGATGTTGCCTGCATTTCCTGTGGTGGTGTTTCTTTTTTCAAAAGTTAAATGGCTGAAAAGGGTAAACATTACACTGTGTCCGGCAATGGAACGGTAATAATACATAGCACAAATGCTACTCAATGGCATAATTCAGGCATGATCAGTTCTATTTTTGCACTTTGTATAATTTGTTACACACGCATACACACACACTGGTGCCCTGGTGGTTAGGGAGTTGCCCCTGCAATTGGAAGGTTGTGGGTTTGAATCCCAGAACTGCCAGTGGCACCACTGAGCAAGGTGCTTTTCCCACACACTGCTCTCCAGACACAGCCCCAATATAAGTAGTATATAAGTATCATACACTTTCTGTCAACCTGTCAATCAAAATGATTGATGACCTTTCTAATGCTTGATGACCTTTATGTCAACCTGTCAATCAAAATGATTGATGACCTTTCTAATGCTTGATGACCTTTCTGTTAAACTGTTCATCAAAATGATTGATGACCTTTCTGTCAAACTGTCAATCAAAATTAATTATGGCCCATATGTTTGTCACCCCCAAACAGTCAGATTTTGGCTCTGATTTATGGCCTAGTCAGAAGATTTAAGACAGACAGTTTTATGGCTATCCCTCCCTAGATTTTGTGCTTTTGTGTTTATAGCCCCTTTTGTTGTCAAACTCCTTTGTTGTCAAACTCATTTACTGTGAGGGGGATCGTCATGGGGCATCTGAAAAGAGAACCCGACATATCTTTGATTTATTGTAGGGACATTGTAGCCCTGCAACTCTGTGTCCTAATGAAAACATTTTCAGACACAATGCACCGAAGAGATTACAGCCTCTCTCTCTCTCTTCCACAGAGCTAACAAAGCCCTGGAGGCTGAGTCAAATCTCCTGTTTATTCACATTAGCTCAGACAAAAGAGTCGTTTTTACTGTGAGGGTGGGTTGTCATGGGGCATCTGAAAAGAGGATCTAACACATTTGTGTGGTAAATCTTCTCAGATCCTGCTAGGCTTACGCCATTGCCTGAAAAGTTAATAGTCTATAAAGTTCTTTATACAGTGGTTTTCTACTGTGGTGTATTAAGAGAAAAAAATGTCTCTAAGTTGACATTCAACAACATTAGACTCCATTTTGTGAGAAGTAACTGCATGTTAAATACATTCAGGTACTCCTTTGTTGTCAGCATTATCAGTACATCATTGTTTCTCAGCAGCATTGTAGATACATTCTGGTGTTGCATTTTTATTCCATGAAGGCCTGCTTAACACAACAACACTTATGCTCCAGCATGACCAGCAGAAAAACGTGCAGCTAGATGTCTGAACACTAATACAAAGAACACTATGGTGTTTTTATATAAATAACTAGTAAGTGGAGCCTGAATGTCTAGCAGACTTTTGTACATCGTTACCTGTGGGTTTCACACACCCCACAGAGGGTCGCATAAGCCTTAGTTAATAGGGTCACATAAGCCTCCAGGGCTTTGTTAGCTCTGTGGAAGAGAGAGAGAGAGAATCTCTTAGGTGCCATGAGACTTAGGCATTGTGTCTGAAAATGTTTTCATTAGGACACATAGTTGCAGGGCTACAATGTCCCTACAATAAATCAAAGATGTGTCGAATCCTCTTTTCAGATGCCCCATGACGATCCCTCTCACAGTAAATGAGTGTGACAACAAAGGGGTTTGACATCAAAAGGGGCTATAAACACAAAAGCACACAGTCTAGGGAGGGCTAGCCATAAACTGTCTGTTGTAAATCTGCTGACTAGGCCATAAATCAGAGCCAAAATCTGACTGTCAGGGGATGACATTAAACATAGGGGCCATAGTTCATTTTGACTGACAGTTTGACAGTTTAACATCATTTTGATTGACAGTTTGACAGAAAAGTCATCAATCATTTAGACTGACAGTTTGACAGAAAGGTCATCGAGCATTAGAAAGGTCAACAATCATTTTGATTGACAGATTGACAGAAAGTGTATGATATATACTACCGCTGCCCACTGCTTCACTTGGTGAATGGGGTAAATGCAGAAAAAGAATTTCACATTGTTCTCACTGTGCTGTGCTGTGGTGTGTTCATGAATGATTATAAGGGGCTACTTTATTTTACCTCCACTTTACTCAGACCAGAGGTAAGGTTCAAAATACAACACAGAAATCAGAGGCATACACTATTCGTATATAAAATTAAACTTTGATTACCATAATCCAGAAGTAAGGATCAAAATTAAAATGTCAAAATTAAAAGACCCCTGCTTTTGCTGGTCACTCCCAGTGCAGCAAGAAGTTTGGGGGATTGCATGTTCAAATCATTGTAACCAAACTGGTGCTCAGCAAAGGCAAGCAGCTAATCGGACACCATAACTGCTTTTAACATTTTATTTAAAGAAAGGAGAGAATATTTAAAGCTATAGAGCTCTAGAGTACAAAACAGCTATAAAAAGGAATAAAAAGTGTCACGATTCCGGCTGCGGCCGCTGGGGGTCGCTGCAGGACCATTAAAAAAAGCCTGCATTATGGAGATCCGCGCCTGCGCCTACCTCTCTCCTTCTCGGTTCGGACCGAATCCTGTGACAGAGTGCTCCGACCCAAGGCAAGGCGCAGCGGATTTTTCTCGGTCCTCAATCGGCTCATTTCTCCCCTCCAGCCTGGCGGATCCAAGATGGCGGCGCCCATAACTCCAGTGAAACGCCGGTCGGGCGCTCCAGCAGCCCAGGTTCCTCAGCCCGCATCTCCGGTGAGCTTTCTCTCCCCTGGACCTTTTACATCCGTCAGCGGGAGCGCTCTGTGGAGGAATACGGGACAGAGTTTCGCACCCTGATGGCTCAGACTCAATATAGCGACGCGCTCCTCCGGGACAAGTTCTACGAGGGATTAGCAACACATCTCCAACTAGAAATGGCCGCCCGAGTTCAGCTTCCCGTGACGTTGGAGGGCATTGTTCAACTTAGTCGTTGCCTGGAACTCCGTCTCTCCTCTCCCACCCAGCACGATCACCTGTCCAGCCAGTTAGTCCAATCTAGTGCAGCCCCCCTTAGTTCATTTTCCTTTAAGCCACGTCATTCTAAAAGCCCACCTAGTTTCAGCAACCCACCTAGTTTCAGCAGCCCACCTAGTTTCAGCAGCCCACCTAGTCTTAGCCACCCAAGTCAGCCCAGTGTTTTCCCCTCAGCACATTGTTTTCTCTCTGTCCAACTCCCTCTCGCTGCCCAACTCCCTCTCGCTTTCCAACTCCCTCTCGCTGCCCAACTCCCTCTCGCTGCCCAACTCTCTCTCCCATTCAAGCGCCCCTCTCTCAGCTGTTCCAATCACGCGCGACGCCGCTCCAGCCAACCTCTCGACCCTCGACGCTGCTCCAGCCAGCCTCTCGACCCTCGACAGCCTCCGGGGCCGGTGCCAGTCTCCACGCCAGTCCCATCCTCAGCTCCCGCCCCGGTTCTGCCTCCAGACGCCGTGGCTCCCACCATGGCTCTCGACCCGGCTCCGCCTCCACACGCCGTGGCTCCCGCCCCGGCTCCGCCTCCTGACGCAGTGGCTCCCGCCCCAGCCTCCTCTTCTGCGTGGAGATGGCCTCCTCCACCTCCTCATCCACCGCCACCTTGGAGGACATGCCTTGCGCTCCCTCATCCTCCCCCCCTTCCGGTGTTCTATGGGTTGGGAGGTCCGTTTAGGCGCCCCAGAGTGGCGCCATTGAGGGGGGGG
>JBBPCX010069543.1:0-11275 GCA_037974365.1 Hydrocynus forskahlii | reverse complement strand
GGTGGTCAGCAGGGCGTGCGTGCGTGTGTGTGTGTGTGTGTGTGTGTGTTAGATGCTGTAGGACCAAAGTAATCCAGACTTTTAGGACTATTACCATTGCCACAATTACCTGTTCTGCCTGCTAATCTTTCAGTTTATAGTTTGCATATACTGTTTTATTCACATTGTTGTCAAATCTTTGTATGATTCTACTCTTTATCCAAATTTCTAGTAATAGAACTCTGGAGTGATTCAATGTTACCTTTCACTGTATGCGTATAACTCATAACTTTGCATGTAACAAATCTTAAATCTTGACACGGAACAGTCATTTGTGTCGCATCAGATAGCGTCGGCCCCACACCGTGTGTGTCTTAGGTCCACAACAAAGGTGTTGAACTGTTATTGTCTTGTCCTTGTCATTGCATTAGAGGGGAACTGTCCTTTCAGCACTTTCTTTCTTGTCTGGCGAGTAGCATTTGTTGATTGACGCACCGGGGATACGCGCAGGCCATCACAAAGTTTATAAACAAAGGGAATGGTACAGTGTGTGTAGGCATGGTTGTTTGGGGAAAAACAGTTCAGTTCAGGAGTGTGTTTGCATGTGGGGAGTACAGTTCTGATTTAGTTCTGATTGAGGTACCTGATGATTTTAATAAGTTTTAATAATAAAATAACAAAACAGAAATATTTGAAAATACCAGCATTTCCAGTATCCTCAGTCATGTAAATATAATAAAGATTCAGCAGCACTGGCAAGGACTGAACACAAAGTCCTTATGTCCTTATGTGTGGTAAAAATAGTGAGTGAAGCAAAGACACATTCAGTTAAAGTTTGCAGTTATATACACTTTTAGACAACACTTTCATGCGAACAAGCTATATGGAAAAAAATCCAAATGAAAGCCCCTAACAAACTGAAGCAGCTGGATGTAGCCATATGCTATTGGTACTTGGGACTGGGAGCAGATGCTGTGGTCAAATGAGGCCAAAATTGAACTTCTGGCTATTCATCAAAGATAAGTTACATGTAAGAAGAAGGACATGCATGAAACAAACCAAAAAGATCAACTGTAGCAAAATTTGTTGTTGTAGTTTTAAAGATATACACTGCTTTTCTCTCAGTTCTCCTGGAGCCCTTGTGAAGATCAATGAAATCATCAGCTCCCAAAGTGCCAGTATATTTTGGCCAAAACCTTGGTTCTCTCTGCCAGGAGTCTGTGTCTTGGATGAAGATAAAACATTACAGTGTTCCAGAACTACAGAAGCCCTTAAAGGCCTTAGAATTGCCTGTTTTATTTACTCAATTTTCTCATGATAAGTTCATTTGATTTGTCTTTTTTAAGATCTCTAGTTATTTGTCATTATTACAACATAAATGTTGTTTTCCGAAAATAAGAGAATCGTTTTCTTGATCTTGAGAAAATGAAACTTATAGGTACATTGTAGTCTGCAGTCCATCTTTTTCCTGTGCGTCATTTGTTTGCCCCTTTTACCCTTTTCATCTGCTATGACCTGTCAAAGCTGGACTCCACATCTTTTAAGTCCTGTCATTTGTGAGGTGCGGTCTCCATAGATCAGACTAGTTTGTTCGCACAGACTGAGATTCCCTAATGGCAGTGGCCTCTTTCACTCTGCAAAAATGGTTAGGTACATGTCAGAGTAACATTCAAAGGAATACCAGGATCCGAGGTTTCCCAGCAGACCATTTCTGGCAGACTTGCCTTCTTCCATAATGGATCCTATTACCATCTCTTCCCAGGTAATCGACAGGCCACCTTATTCCATTGCTCCGTGGTCCTGAACCTTAACTACTTCCTGAAAATCTTCAGCTATTACTCGCACGTGATGACAAAATCCTGGCCTATACTATATACTACACTATATTACTATATATATTACAATATATTACTATATAGTTATTTATATACTATATATTTTTACTACACATATCTATATTGTTGTTATTACATTTCAGAATCATAGTCAGGGTTATCTAACTTGGATTTGTAACCCCGCATTTATCACACACTACTACCTAACCCTCAATGAGATTCACAATGAAACTTCAGTGATTTCAGATTACATAACAACTCAGTGCACTTTGAGGCAAGTGCGTGATTGCAATACTTACCTTACCTGTTAGCTACATTAGCCTCATAACTCCAGTGTAAAACTAAAGCAAACACAAACACAAACATGTCTTGCACACTAAACATGTATTCACTGATCAACTATATTTGAGTGAAGAAGAATCATTAGATTTTTTCCTTTTTGCCCCTTATTAAGCATTTTATTGAAGTATATACAATATGACATTATGACAAACATTAGATGGATAGACTGTGACAATAAAAACTATGACAGAAATAGCAAGGAAACCAATGCTCAATACGTCATTTACTGATCTTTACAAAAAGAATACAGGGTTTGTTAATTGTATTACTTGTTTAATTATTGAGTCTTTGATTGCATGCAAGGATGTGTGTAAAGGGGACATGTGTTTGAAAGTGGGTGTATATTGTATGTGTGGAGGTATGTTTGTGTATGCTTAAATAGGAGGTTTTGGGGAAGACGCATTCTCCGCTGATGCTGCGCAATCAATGCACTGTACGCATTTCAGTGTGTGATGTGTATGTATGGTTAAAGAGGGGATTGGGAAAATGATATATTTACCCATGGTGTTGTGCAGCTGGAGTTGCACGGCTTTTGAATTCATTTTAATGAAAGCTGTGGGAACTCACACCACTGTGGGGCAGAAAGTTGCTGTCAGCTACAGTTTGCATTTTAATATCAGTCCTAGACCTACAACCAGCTTACTCCTCAACCTGCTTTTTTTCTGAGTTTCAATCCTCCCCTAACCCTCCATATTTCATCTGCTGCTTCTAATGCAGGTAACTGCAACAGCGGATATCACTCAGGAAGTGTTCCTATCATTTTTAATGCCATGCACATTGCATGCTGTGGTGTCCTGTTACGTTAGAGAACTTCTCAGCTACTCTCTACCCATCTGACCTCTTCTGCTGGTACATTTAAGCAAGTGCTTCCGGCCAAAGTCACCGTGTGCATGTGAGTGGGTTTGTGTGTGTGTGTGTGTGCCCATTTGTAGGTGGAAGATGAACTCACTCATCCATATAATAAAGCGTTATTGAGGGTGAAATGGAATTTTTAATTGCCTGGAGTCAGAGAGCTTGTATGGTGCCAACCCACTGTCCTGCACTTTTACAAAGACACTGCGTCCCCCCAAGCTCTATTGATTCAACTGTTCAGACTTGTGATATGTCCTTCACTCATTAGAATCCATCCTAGAGAATCCCAAGAGTACACTGTATACAGCACAGATGGACCATAATTGGTCTACCACCACAAATTCCTTCTTGAATTAGTGCCATAATGGCACATAAAGGTTTAACCATACATTTGAAAAGGCTCAGCACACACAGTGTATTTCAGATTGTTCTAGATCCTACAGTATTTGAGTGTTAGGCAGATGTATTATGGTATGGAGAGCAGAAACTGATTGCTACATTAAAATAACATAATGTCTGTACTTCCATGACATGCAAAGTTTTGTCCTGTTGAAATAGCATTAGATTACTTACATTCAAATGAAAACAAGAGAAGAACAACTTCAGCAAGACATTTTTTTGTTACACAAAGCAAACAGGACAACTGTGCTGTTATAGGGAAAATGAGAATATTTTAAAAATAGTCATGAACCCACACTAGCAAGTGTCACGTGTTAGCCCCTTCTCCAGGCATGTGGGGCAGGCACACACACACACACACCAGGGGAAGTCGAAGTACTGCATTCTCTTTCTCTTTATTTTGAAGCCGGGGAGCAGGCCTGGGGAGTTGAAGCCGTCTCTGTGTGGGCACAGGTGGCTGTAGCAGTCTCCTGGGTGCAGGCACGGGTCGCTGGAGTGCAGCCTCTACGCTTGGGAGTGCAGCCTCTACGCTTGGGAGTGCAGCCTCAGTGCTCGGGGCACAGTCTCAGCGCTTGGGAGCGTAGTCTCATTGACGCCCGGGAATGTGGTGGGTGCCCAGTCTCCCCTGGTGTGGGAAGCCATGTCTCAGGCAATGAGCTCATGAGAGAGTGTGGACAGTTCCAGAGTGCACTCCTCTTGCCGCGACGGAGGATGGGGCGACCCCAACGCCCTCAGGGTCGTAGCGCCTGGTCAGGCTCAAAGTGAGGCTACCTGCCCCAGCTGAGGGCGAGCCCTTTGAGGTGACCCGGCCACGAGCTGGAGTGGCGGAGCGCCGGAGGAAGCCTCAGACTTCCCGGGCCGCTGGTGACCGGGTGGATAACGTGAACGACGTGGGCCCCCACATCTCCTTCGTCGTCATACCGTGGATCTCCCACCTCGCCTCTCGGGGAGCAAAAACACAAGCTCCTCTGCGGGTGAGTCAAAGACGAGGGGTCCACTATGCGCTCCAGATCTATAATTGGGGATCTGTCGATCCACCCGTCCCACCAGAAGCCCAGGTCCTTATTCTCATCCCCCCGACTCTCCACCACACGACAGCTCTGCTGTTGTGAACCAGCTTGTCTTTGTTGGCTCACCCCAGAGCTGGGTCCAGCCTGCTTCACTCCTGGCAAGCTCCTCTTCACTTCGAGCAGGAAGGTTGTCAAGGCCCCAAGAACCAGTTCCTTTGGGGCCAGCTCCCTCCCTGCTGGCTCATTTTCTACTGCGCCTTTTGGTTGGTGGGTCAATCTGTCACGTGTTAGACCCTTCTCCAGGCACGTGGGGCAGGCACACACACACCTGGGGTAGTCAAAGTGCTGCATTTTCTTTCTCTTTTTCCCAAAATACAAAACAAAACAAAACGGAAGACACGAGAGCCAGATACAAGATTCAAATCTGTAACCAAAGAGGGAGATCAGAAAAACTCAAAACTAGCTCGACGGTTGAAAACAGAAACACAATTCCTTAAATCCCTATAACACAAATCCCATCCACCAATAACAAAACACAAGCACTTAATCTTTAACAACCCCCAGCTGTGACTAATAAACAAAAAATCTCACCTTTCAAAATAAAAGTTCAAACCATAAAACCTAAATACAAAACTTAAACTAAGGAGGCCTCTAGTGGCCACCCACCGTCACTGACCCCAGCCCTGAAAGCAAGCTTTCACAAATGCAAATGAAGTAAAAGGCCTGAAGCTCCCTTTAAGTCGACAAACGCAGGATTTGAAAACAACTGTTTATATAGGACATTCATTCGACCAGACTTACATTTCAGTTAGATTGGGGAGATTAATAGAGGCAACAAAAGCAAGGCTGCTATGAAAGAGTGATGCTTTTCATCAAGCATGTCCACTTGGGTTTCTGTGCTGCAGCTCTGCAAATATTAACTTCATCCCTTTTTGTCTCAGTTGATGAAAACATTACTGATGAATTGATTTGAATGTGTTCATCATGCAGTCCTTTTCCCTTCTCTGCTTTTGAACTTTCTGACAAGGGAAAATGGCTTGCAATACTGGCATTTGTTATGCTGCCTGTTCTGAAAATAAATCAGTCTTGGTTCTCGATTAAGTTACATTTCTCCACATATTTTACTACCTAATACGGTTAGCTGCTAGAGTACAGCGGCATAAAAAATGTGTTTTATCAAGGATTTCCACTTCAGTGATTAATACTGGATGTTTTCTGACGGCGTGTGACTCACTGACGTGCATACATGCTGACACAAAACAAACGTAAATAGTTGTACAATATCTTTTCTTTGCCTAAACATTAAGCAACTGAGAGAAGCCATCCAAGTTACCAGGTTGTTTCCATGTCAGTGTGGCAGGCAGTGTGTGTGCCTGTCCATCTGATTGAACGAGCTGGCAGGCAGTTCACACACATACACACACACACACACACACACACACACCTGCACATACTAAATGAGTGAGATCTATTTACAGATGCCACCGGCTTGCGCTTACCTTGTTCTCCCTCTTTTTTTAACTCAGATAACCCCACTACTCATCGATTTCCTTCTCTTTAGATGTTAAATTAAACAGGCCTGGAGGTGTCTATCCAGCTCCTACAAACACTGAGGTCTAAAATCTGAAATGAAGTGAAACACATGTGCAGAAGAACAGCTTGTGTGCTTAACTAAATGACCCATAGTGCTTTAAGTAGAATCAGCAATTAAGGTCAGATTCTTTTCCATTTTTTTCTCAGCTTACTACTTACAAAAAATAAAAACAAGACAAGACCAAAAGCTGCAAAATTAAAGAGTGGAGGGCCAATCATGCTTAATTTATTTTTCTGTTCTACACATGAAACACCTGTCAGTATTTTCACAAACTATCAGGCTGACGGTGGTGCACATTCTGTGGAAAATGAAAAGAAAAATAACCTCATAAGATAAATCTGACCAACGTGCTCCAAACAGATTTCACCGTGAAAAAACATTCTCAGGGTCAGACAGAGAGGGACTGGGAAGGTGGAGGGAAGAAATATGATCATGCTCTCAATCCCAATTCACTGGAGAAGAAGTAAGTGGAGTCTAAGTATACTCAGACCTCTACATGTCTAACATCCATTCATGTGTTTAGATGTTCTAGGAGTTGTTCATTTCAATGAAAACAACCACAAGAAAACAGAAAAATGGCTTAAAAAGAGAAATGTGACAAACCTGCTCACAGCCTCGAAATGGTGAAATTATCGGCAATTTGAAGTAGTTCTCTCCAACCTGATCAGTTAAAAGTTCCATCCTCAAATGTCTTTGGAAATTACGGAAGGGGGGTGCTCAAAAGGTTTGTATTGCAGCAGGACAATGAAAAGTGTAACATCTACACACCATTCAGGGCTTCAGAGATCCACACAGATGAGCCTTGTAATCAATAGGGATGATAGCCCTGGCTACCTCCGAATTGATCATTTTAATTATTCATGCAGTCATAGCTCATAACGTGAAAAAGATTGGGTGCCAATAGCACATCATCGACCCACTTTGCCTCTTGGCTGCTGACTGCAGCAGAAATGTTATCATATTCCACTGCCATGCATGCTGGGCTTTACTCAGTCTAGTGGACTGCATGCACAGTTGAATATAAGCTTGGTGTGTATGTGTGCATACCTGTGAATGTTTAACATCTAAGGGGTATTTCAGAATAAGGCTCACTTCTGCTGGCATGAGAAACAATTATTACATATGAACCAAAATTCAGTTATAATCTCAAACAACTCATTGTTAATCATTACACAAACTTTGTGAGTATTAGGCCCCTAGGAGGTGATGGTGCTTTTTTTTAGAAATATGTAACTGCAATTGCTACAAATACTTTTAAAATGTGTATTTGAACATAATAAATACATAATACCTATTTTTAAATGCAAAACATTCAATCAGCATAATAATGTCCCACATTATGAATACAATTTTTCACTCTGCATAATGTGTGGAGCATTGAGAATATAATGCATCTTTTGACAGTGGGTAGGACACAATCAGTTACCATGTAACATACCAACAAACTTATTTGCATAAAGTTAATCCCCTGCATATACGCACTTCCATGCAACAGTTTGTATCTGATGTAAAGTCTTGTTTGTCCAACTAAATTCCAGTCATCATTAGTGAGCAGTGACAAAACTGGCAGTTCAGAGTAAGATATATGCAATATGCAGAATATTTTCTTTTTTCTGCGTAACAAATATATGTGTAGATATAGATGTATGTTGAGATTGTGCACATAGATAAAAATATCTTTTTGAAAGTTTCGCATTCGCGCTCATGGGAGGAGGAAGACAGCGTACTGTGTTGAGAAATAAATTCTTCCAAAAAATTCTTATGACATTTTTGACAGTGACAGTACCTTTTTCTTATATTTTATCCATGTTTTTTATATTTATTTTTTCATGTGGTAAATATTTTTCTTCCACAGTTTTTGCACATCTGTTAAAATATGGAGTGATGTAGGTCTATGTTTGTAAAGGACTGATGTAGGCGTGGAGCAGGATGTAAAGACAAACTGGAATTTATTTGCAGAAAACAGAAAACAGGCTGCTAAACAAGAAATAAACAGAATACTAATCTAAAAGTTAAGAGAAAAGCAAAACGAAACAAAAACATAGCGAAGTGAACAAGACATAGGTAAACAAAGGTGCAGGTCTAAGGCACAGATAAGACCAAAATAACAACAAACCTACATGGAAACATAGACTCATAGAAAGGGTAAACAATGGAAAGACATGGAAACATGGAAAAGACAAGATAAAGGTATTATTGTAGAAATTGAAAAGTTGAAAAGTTGAGCATATTCATTGAATTGGGATGAAGAGCTTTCTGTCACAGAACATCAAACAAACTGTCACCCGCATTGTTTCAGCAGTGCACTTCTGATTTATGTTGAAGATTTAATTTGAACTACAAGAACAAATCAAATTTCAACAGGTAATCAGATGTCACGTAGGGTGTGGGAAGGAGAGCAGGTGCGGATTTCCATTTTACTACACAAGAAGGATCGAAGGCCAAAACATAAACCAACTTCAGAACACGAATAACTGGTGCAAGCTAGGGTAACTGTGAGATTGGACTGACAAAACGGACATACACCAAGGAACTATATATACCAAAACGGACTGTTGCTAACTATATGCGATTGGCCGTAGCAACCAATGTTTTCAAAATAAAAGTACATCAATACACCTTGTGACTGTGGAGACACCAAGTTATTTGGTGTTCACATCATAGAGAAGCTCAAATGGACCCTCAGCACCAGCTCCATCAGCGAGAAGGCTCAGCAGGCTTCCCTATTTCCTGCAGAGAGTAAGCAGAGAGCACCTCCTCCCTGGAATTCTCACAACATTCTACAGAGGGACTATGGAGAGCATTCTCTGTAGTTACATACTGGCATGGTACACACACTGTGCCACACTAGATTGCAATACAGAGGACAGTAGTAAGAAATGAGCAGATCATCTCTCTCCCCTCTCTTGCAGACATTTACACCACATCTGACTCTGCTGCTAGAATACAGTGTCACAGAACTGTATTCACTTACACTAGTGTTGTTACTGCTCCTGTCGACTGCACTGGATGTTGACTTGTCCTCTACATTATTATGCTGCTGCTCTTGCATTGTTTTGCACTCTCTCTTGCAGTCCTGTCCTGCCTGCACTTCTGTAGTCTTGTATAGTCTTGTGGTGTTTCTGTTTTTCTTCTTGTGTCGCACCATGGTCCCAGTGGAACGCTGCCTCATTTCACTGTGTATTGAGTATATGGTTAAATTGAGATCAACTTGACTTGACATATCTCACTTATCCACAAAAATGTCTCTTACGGGAACTTGAATGTTTTTCATATGCTATCACTGAAAAAAAAAAGTGAAGGAGGAGAATAGTCATGTTTTTTAAATGGGAGTGATTTGCTCTTTACTGCTTTATTGCCATTTTGTTGTCACCTTTTCGTCCTCCTGTCCTCATTTTTTCATTCACTTTATCTCTTTGCTCTGCTGAGACTGGTGTAACTGAAGTGCAGTTGTGCTGGGAACATCCCACTTGGGCATTATTTCTCAATTTCAGCACTGCACAAATTTGCATTTTGTGGATTTGCGCTAAGTACATTCATATTTGCAAATAGAAGCAAACCTGTCACGGCAAATGGCAGCGGTTCATAAATGCAGGCAATAATGGAGAAGGGGTGTCAACACTTCCAGGCTGGGGTTTTTATTGTGGCATCCAGGAATGATTTCTTCCCTTAGCGCTCTCCACTCACGGACCCACTCAGTCAGACTGGCAGATGTGATATTGGAACAGCGAAAACCGATGCAAATAATGTTTTGTACCAGAAAACAGGGAGCCATCTCATTATTTTTTATCCCCAGACCAAAATGCACTTTGTTACATTTCTTTTTTTTCCTTTTGCTGCAAATTGGCCATTTTATGTAGGACAGACTGAAGAATTATCGAGTGATTATGTGTTCAGCAAGGATAGCAGCCTATTATTAAACTAAATGACTTCTGTAAATTTTCACTTGTTACATTTCTTAAAGATATTTTGTTTCTTACCAATAACCTGTTGATTATTGTTAATCTACAAGGAACATTGATAATGTAGCATTAATGTTGTTTCCTCGTATTGCAGTTACACACCTACAGTGGCCAGCATCCCTGTTTAAAACACCTTCTTTCTCATTTTTAAGCTGACCATTAATTATCACTGTGATGCAGTCCACTTACATGAGTGATTATACAAATGTTGACCCATGACACCAACTCCTCTTGACTTATAATTGCTGAAAAATGGTGTCAAGAATGGCTGACTGAAAGACTTCTAGCACTTGAGGGAAGGATGAAGAATGAAGTGATATTCACATTCATTTTCAAATGAAACCCTTTCCTTTAACATAAATACAATTTTAGTAAATATTTAGCCCTCCTGTTCTGTTAATTTCTCAGGAACACCAAAAATGTTCCTGTGTCAATTTGACCCGGGCCGTGTTTAATTATCCTAAAGTGTCAGAAACCAAAAAATCCCAATAAACATTGTTCATATCTCATTATTAACTCATTACTATTTATAAACATTAATAACCATTTCAATCAATATTTGGTGTAATGGTGTTCTTTACCTCTCATAGATCATGGTTCAGTGAGGATAATTCACTTGTTGATGATGAGGTCCCCCAAATATGCATGTAAATGCATTTTATCCAGCTCTTTCCACTTCTCCCCCAAAATACACCTTCCTTCTAAATTTCCCAATAAAATTTAAGAATGATTTTCTGTATTGAGTTGGGTATGACAAGCTCAAACGCTGTCTACAAACGAGTCACTGCATCCTAGTGGGCCCTGGCACTTTATTCTGGTCTTTATTATGTTTTCTGCAGAAATTTGGCTGACATATTTGGGGATATTACGGTGACTGTATTTGACCATTTTTAATATAAATGCCTTGCTTGGAGGAATATGAATAGCAGCTTCCTCATTTGGCTCATAATCAGATACATCAGACTCAGAATTGACCTCAAGATGTCTTTATCTTCAGACACATCCTCATTTATTTCACTGTCTTGATCAAAGATGATTTCCAGAGCCTCCCAGGCTGTCATCTGTTTATTTATGCTGCTCATTTTGTAAAGCTCTGGCAGAGATTAGGGGTCATTCTACGAAATCAGTACATTTTCAGCTTTGAAAATCTTAAATAGAAAATCCTTTTTTTCTCAATTATTTAAATATCTCTGGAAAGAAGACCTCCTAAAGTGACAAAAAGAATTTATGGTGCCATCTCAGGCTTTTTGTTTTATTTTTTGTATTATATTTTATGATATGACATCATAGAAAAGTAACAGG
>JBBPCX010069542.1:0-11277 GCA_037974365.1 Hydrocynus forskahlii | reverse complement strand
AAAGTGTTTCTTTCTTTCTTTCCTTCCATCCCTTCAATCTGTGACAGTAGTCCTAGCCTGTATGGTGACCAGGCTGAGGGAAGGAAGGGAGGGAGAAAGCGTGAGAGATACACTAGGTGGACAACAGTATTGGGACACTTAACACACATGGAAAAGACAGAAAACAGGCAGTATCCAGCCCTACACGTTCGACCCCGAGTCGGACCCAGAGCAAGACGAACACAACACTTCATGTGTGCCGGTAGACATTGCACTCGGCTTATCCGTGCTCATAAAACCAGCAGACGTAATGGCGGATCTGGTGTTGGGGCGCAGCGGAGCGCGCCTTACCGTATACGTATACGGGAACAAAACACGCATTTTACGCCGTGATTGGTGTATTCTCACGCCAATTTCTTTGTCTTAACCAATAGCGGAGGTTGTTTTATTGTGTTTTGAGCGAGTTTTTGCCACTGCTGTATTCAGCACATAAAGCTGCAAAGACCCAAGATGGCCACTGAAAGGCTTGACAAGCAACAGGCTAGTGGGTGGGGTCCCGACAGATGAGGGGCGGTTCTATGCAAATTGCCCCCACCTGACGTCACATGGGGGCCCTCCGTCCAAACGGCTCGTTTTGAATGGGACTGAAACTGTCAAGAATAAAGTTGGTGATATCTCTTTATGTGAGAGTGATTTTGTGCAAAGAACTTCATGAACATGTTTGTATAGCCCATAGACTTCTTATAACTAAAGTGAATTTTGCATAATAGGTCCCCTTTAAATAAAAAAGAAAAAGGCAAGAGGGCCAAAACTCAAACAAAGGCTGGACAGACACAACTGAGAGTAAGGTGAGGGTGGACAGACAACCAAACCGCAAACCGAAACACTCTTTATACAAGACGTGCACTAACCAAAATCAGAACCCCAACATGGTTATTCCTTAATCCCTGGCTGACTGAGAACCCTTACTCCTAAAGCACACCCAGTCAAGGGCGCAGATGGGATCAGGGACGGGGGGGATGTGTCCCCTTTAGACCTCGATCCATCCTCCCCGCTAACAGGGCAAAAAAAAACATGTATCTGCCGCTGTACGTGACTTACTTACCCTCAAATATACTCTAACAGCTGTGAGAATTGGCTGAAAACCACACCAGAGAGAAATAAACTCATGAACAAGGGAAACCCCAGATTTTTAAAATCACACTCAAATTGAGACTAAGAAGCCACTGGCAAACGCAAGAGGTTAATAACAGTGATAAGCTTCTCACAAATGGTAGGCATCCAACATGACAGCAGAAACAGGAAAACCTCTATTAAAAGGTAGAATGAACTACCCCCCTTATTACTAATTATTGTTTATACTGGCAATTAAGAACAGCAGTAAATAGAACCCCCCTTTTTCCACAGATTCAGATCCCTTGTCAGGATAGCCTGGGGCATACTGGGAAGCTCCGCCCCCCTTCCCCAAAACACGCTACAATACTAAGGCACTTACACTCGGCAGGCCACCTGTGGTGTGGAGATAATAAAAAAGGAAACCATTCCCCTGCAGACTGGACGACTCTCTGCAGTGCTAGCGTTAGCCATGATAGCTAGCAGATGCCATGCAGAACGCTGGTACTGTTACCATACTTTAACACCGACTTGCAGGTTGTGCAGGTCTCTGTGCTGTTTGTGTGTTTAGAGTGAAGTATCTCCACACATGTGATGTGTGTCTGACACCAACTGCCTCTGCTGCCGTGTCTCTCATTTTGTTGTGGTCTCGTGTTTAGATTACCCTCGTGCCAACGGTACCGCCCTTTTAATGAAGGGACCATAATAATTGGTTAAGTGAAGGAACGTGTGTCAGCGTAAGCAAATCAGAGGCAGAGATTGCACTGTGTACACAAGCGCGCGCACAGAGAATGGGGAAAAAAAACACGGCTTGTCGACTTCTCTAAGGTGCCTCTGACGTCGACCACGTCGACAAATCAGCTTGTCTGTTAATGCCCTAGTTTATACTGTCAGTTTATAACATGGATAATGATGACAAATAGGCAAATAATACGCTCAACATCTTGGCTGTTTTTTGGGGGGCGGGTTGGCTGGGGATTATAATGGTTCCGCCCCCCATGCTCTGGACTCTGACAGTACCTTGTTTTTCTATTACAAACAAGATAAAACATAAATGCCATGTAGTGGCAAATAGCTTTGGTTTCATATTTGATTTGATTACATTAATGTTTAAGTTAAGATTTACAGAAATATTTCAACTGTAACTGTGTAACTGTGTTAAAGAGAACACTGCTGTTAAAAAGCAGTATTTTCTAACCAAATGTTATTGAACTTTTGTTCATATAGCAGTACTTTTCAAATAAAAGTGCATATTAAATTTTGCGTATGAATGTGATTAATCATGATTAATCACAGAAAATCATGCAATTACTTGTGATTTACATATATATATATATAATATATATATCGTTGCCCAGCATTTATATAGATAGATAGATAGATAGATAGATAGATAGATAGATATATCAGATCCATATATTTGTATATACATGTGTTTGTGTGTGTGTGTGTGTGTGTATGTGTGTGTGTGTTACCAGAGTAACCACAATGCCGTACTTAGACAGTGACGAATCAAAGTGAAACATGAAGCTAGAAATGATGTCAAGAGCGGACAAGAGACCGCTGCAGGGTTTCTCAGCAATATATGTGTTTGTGTGTGTGTGTGTGTGTGTGTGTGTGAGAGAGAGAGAGAGAGAGAGAGAGAGATAAAAGCCACTTTCTGCTCTCTTCTTACCTCAAGGATCTTAACCGAGACATATCTGTAGCAGACAGTCACCCTGTGTGTGTTGCTAAACACATAGGATGTGAGATATGTGGGTGTAAACCAAATGTTTCCATTATGCATTGTGTGGGACGTGTGTGCGCGCGCGCGTGTGTGTGTGTGTGCATGGGGGTTAGGGTTAAAAAATTAGCTGAGACACATTTGATACCTGAATCAGTAAAGTTACGAGGCTAATGTCGCTAATTGGGAGGGTGTACACCAGTTAATACAGTGCTACTGCAGGCCTCAGTCACAGCAGTGTGTGCATGTGTCGCTGTTCCTTTTTGTTCGTTCAGCTATGACGGCTTTTCAGCACACAGTCTAAATACAGCAAAACCTCTTCCTTTTACACTAAGGCTCAATTTTAACTCATGCCTGCGGAGACTCTTCTGAACTTATTTTACACAAACCTGATAGAATGTTTAGCTAAGCTTAGCATGCCTCTTTTGTGAAGTGAGAATGTACTGTACAAAACTCTTGAGTCCACCATGTCTTGCTTCCAAAGATCCAAACTTTGTTGTATTTTTACTGTGGTCGTTCTCCAGGCTTCCTGGATCACATTCAAAGACACTCTTTTTCAGTCCTGCCCCGGGACCTGACCAGTTTCAGAGGAATGTGTTTTGTTTGTTAACATATGAATCATTCAAACAGAACAAAGCACATCTAACTTCAGGCCTGAACCAGTGAAGAAACAGGAGCAGATGATTCCAGATGATTAGGCTGTGATCAGTATACTGGTGGTGCTGAATGCTGAGTGGTTGGAACTCCTTTATCTAGGCTCCTTGTATCTTTAGGCCTTTTGCAGCCTGTCACAGTAAAACATTTGTTTCATTTATTCTACTCAGTGTGCCAGAGATATGACAGTTTGAGAGGCAGAAAATACTATTTTAACACCAACAAGCAAAACAAGACTGCATAGCACTGTATATTCTAGAGTATTTGTAAGGACAGTTTGACAGGCAGAAAAAAATACTTTTATACTACTAGGTGATTCACAGCTAAATATGAAGAAATGCACAGTGCTGTCTGTGATATAAAAGTGACCTTTTAATATAACTAGACAGTTTAATACATTAGCAGTGCGTGTGATTGTGAATGTGTGCATGATAAGTAGTGAAGTCAGTGTGTGGGGGATTTCACACAGCTAGAGACAAGACAACCACACACACACACACACAGAGGGGGAGTTTGGAGAAGCTTCACTGACTGAGTGTGTCGGGGGTTAATGTGGGTTACACAGCAGAGAGCGAGAGAGAGAGAGAGAGAGAGAGAGAGAGAGAAGTAAGTAGAACTGCTGCTTAATTTTTCGCATTAAAATTAGTTTATGTGGTTCGGTTCTTTTATTCCTGCTTAACATTACATTTCCAAACCTGAACATACATAGACAAAACAAAATTTAAGGTGGAACAGAAACTTTAAATATGTAGCAAACTTCAGTCGAGATAGGGCAAGTGATGGAAAGATGTACAGGGAAAAGTGAAGTGAGTCTAGACAGAGAAGAGAAGAAAAGAAAAGAAAAAAAGAAACAACAGCCAGAGAGTAGAAGGCTGAAAGAGTTTGGCAGAGAAAACTAACAGGCTGAAGATCATCTGACTGTAAACGATAAAACAATGGGAGGACAAACTCAGACTCACATTCACACCAACCCACCTGTTTTTCCTTCTTTTGTGTTTCTGTCAACTGACTGCATCTCAGTTAATTACTATTTCAAGAAAAAAGTAATTAACTGAGATGCTGTGGCAAAATAACTGAGATGCTGTGGCAAAATAATGTCTAAGTTACATGAAGGGAAATGTTCTGAGGAAATTAGTCATTCTGTTCCGAGATAAAAAGTAATTATGCTGAGATTCGAAAGATTAAAAATGAGTTATCATTAAGTGATCAAATGATAAATTGTTTGGTGCTTCTGTCTTATAGTTAATTAATAATTTGGAATTTGTACAATGTGGATTGTGACTAAATATGAAGGCTGGGACATGTGCAGCCTGTAATGCACTGCAGTAACACAAACAGCAGGGGGCGATCTAGTGCACAGGAGTGTTTGCTTGTTGTTCGCATATTCATATTTTGGCTACTAAATGACCTCATAACTTGGAGGATTCAGGGACATTTGGGAGTAATTTACATGCGATAAAAGTGGCTTTGGAGTGGTTCTTTTCATCCCAGAGCTCTCCTCCTCAGATCGTTCATATTTGTCAGCCTTGTGGGCTATAGCTGTTATGCGTAATGATTCTATAATAGAATATAAACAAAATGTCTTAAATGTCAAACAGACCATTCACACAGATCACCTTAAAATCTGTAAAATTCCATAGTGAATGTAATGCCCACTTGGCTAGTGCTGCTAACAGGTCACACTCAGTCCAGTCCGGTCTAGTCCGGCAGAGAGGAAATGCCGCTGTGAGAGAAAAGGAGGGATGAATGAATGAAAGTGTGAGAAACAGCTCCACTCAGCCGGTGGGAGTTTTCTAAGAGTGTGTGAACAGTATTAAGAGATTACATTCTCAGCACACATACACACACACTCTCAGGCGTGGGAACCAGGGCGTGTAATGTGTTGGTTTTGTGGAGGAGACAGATGGACCTCGCTGGACAAAACAAACATACAAACACACAAACAGAGTCACTCATTAAATATGATGTGTTTAGTCTATGTCGCACTTCCAGACCTCCCCCTTCTCCCTCTGATCTGACCTCCACTCCCCTGCTCTGATCTGACCTCCTCCTCCCAGGTCTGATCTGACTTCTCCCCCACATCTGATCTGACCTACAGCTCTGCCTGATCTGATCTCCTCTTCTTCTGTCTGAACTGACCTCCTCCTTCTTCTAAGAGGGCACCTCTCCAGGAGTCCTCTGATCAGACCTCTTCTTCCTTTCTGCACTTTTTACCCTGACCGCCTCAAGTCCTCTGTATGAGCACATTCAGGTCACTGCTCACCTGTTCACAGTGTTTCCCCAATCATTAAACAGGCTGAGCTCACCCGGCCGGTCTCATGTGTGAGAGGCTGGGGTTTGGACGTTTTGAGAGAAGCCTTCAAGCTAAATTACTCATTCGCCCTTGGATATTTGTTTTCTTCTGGTTTTGTGGACACATACTGCTCCTCGTTCAGCATCATAGTGCACATATGAAAGTGGCTTAAGCTGATTATCCTCAGCATCAGGGTTAGGATTAGGTTTTGGGTTTAGGTTTAGGGTCAGGGTTATATTTAGGGTCAAGATCAGGGTTAAGGTCAGGTCCAGGGTCAGGGTTATATGTAATGGAATTTAGTTGCCCAAGGGTGCACAAGGGTGAATATCTTCAGGAGCTGCTCAAAATGATCATATTACCTGTTGTATAAAGGCAGGAAAGGAGACCACCTTCAGTGCTGCAAAAATATTGAATTACATTTACATTCCATATCAACAGATTGGAGTCTGCACTTCTTCCATGGTGAAGTAGCTCCTCAAGGCTCCTCTTCTCTCTGCAGAATGTCGGTGACGGTGAGGGATCCTCCTCAGAGGAGACGCTCTCTCGGCCCTGTTTCACCAAAACGGATCTACAGGAACCTGTCCGTTAGACTGAGAGGCAGAGACACGGATCCTGACGGGGAGGGGCCTGAATGCACCAAGTACTGCAGCAAAGGGGTGGCTGGTGTAAGAAAAACATAATTAACTAATGTGTGCCCCACAGCTGACCCAGTTCTCTTCTTTAACTTTAGCATTGCAGCTACGAGGCTAATGCAGCTAAACATCACAAGCTAGCATAGCGCATCACACGTTCTCAAAGTGTGTGGAGCTGTTCAGTGTCTCTGATACACACTTGCCTGTTTGGGTTCTAACACTGTATGACTCACTGTTATCTAGAACCCTGGACTGAGGTACGTTAGCATAGGAGCAACAGCAGAAGCCACCCCGAATGCTGAATGTTGTACTTTAGAAATCCCATAAGTGAGTCTAAATATTTGCTCTTTAGTTTAACACCAGGCTGACTGGGGGACTTCCTCTTCCTGTTGCAACAGTAGTGTGTTGGCACAACGGTGAATTTCTCTCTTTCTCTCTCTCTCTCTCTCTCTCTCTCTCTCTCTGTCTCTCTCTCACCTCTCTCTCTCTCTCTCTCTCTCTCTCTGTAGTTTCTGTGGGGGGCAGTAGAGAGTGGGGATGTTCTGATGGTGCAGACGCTGCTGTGTGAGGAGCGACTGAGTGAGGGAGGAGAGGGAGGTGTAGCAGAGGAAAGAGAACGTGCTGTGAACAGCATTAATGAGCTGGGATTGGTTCCTCTGGACGTAGCCATCCTCACCCACAATGCCCAACTGCTCCAGTTGCTTGTTAAGGCCGGAGCAAGACACAACCCAAACTGTGAGTGACAGAGAGTCCTGTAGTACTGTACTATTACTGTAGTATTACTGCACTGGTACTGTATACTATTTTATTATTATTTTATTGGACTGAAAATTAGAGTCTTTGAAAGTCCTTCAGGAAGCCTGGAGAACTGTTCCTCAAGTCTACATTAAATGTACAAGAAATGAGGGGAGCTCAAGACTTTTGCACAGTACTGTATGTATATTATACACTGTACTGCTGCACTACTGTACCACTGTAACACCGCAGTATTGAGTGGCCCAGCTCCTGTAACTTTTTCTGTAATGCTGTGACAAGTTTACAGGTGTTTATGTCTGTTTTTCTTTTTGTTTAACTCCGCCCCCAGTGAGTAAGCCGAGCGATTGGTCTGCAAAGTTGGATGAACTAGTCTCTCTGGCTGGGCGGAAGGTGAAGGAAAAGAGGGCAGAGATAAAGGTGCACAGGACAGGGCTCGCAGCACAGGCTGACGCAAACAGAGCTTTACACCATTGGAGCCTCCGCCAGGAGCTTTACACACACATGAGAGACACATTCCACTTAACAGGTACACACACAGGCACACACACAAACATATACATAAACACATACACACTTACATACACACACAAACATACACATACACATATAGATGAATGCACACACAGGCGTACAAACACTCATAAACACACACACACACACACACACACACACACACACACATACACACACACACACAAACACACACACACACACACACACACACACACACACACACACACACACTAACATACACACAGTGAATTTGTGAAATGTTTGCTGTTTTTCTCCTCCAGAGCTGCCGGGTCCTCCCAGTGCTGCTGCCCTGCTGGTGACCAGCGACACCACACTCAGAGTGTCCATCACACCACCCCAACACACAGCCGGCCTCATCACGACCTACAGGGGTCAGTGTGTGTGTGTGTGTGTGTGTGTGTGTGTCCTTTATCACTTTAACTATGCTGGCCGGTCAGTGTTTAGGGAAACACTGAAGATAATCTCTCTCTCCCTCCCTCTCTCACTCTCTCTCTGTCTCTCCCTCTCTCGCTCTCTCTCTCTCTCTCTCTCCTTAGTGGAGTGGAGTACCTGTGGGTGTTTTTCTTCAGTAACTGGTTGTGGATTCATCACTGGCACTAAAACTCCTGTGTTTCACATCACTGGTCTTGAAACTGTAATAATAATAATAATAATAATAATAATAATAATAATAATAACAATAATAATAATAATAATGTATATAGAGTCGTTTTGAAGCGCCATACCAATTACAGTGGATTACGGTGTGTGTGTTTGTGTGTGTGTAGGGGGTACAGTATTATGTGAGAGTAAGCGCCTACAATATAAAAGGCTGGAGTCCACCACGAAGCAGCAGCCCACTCAGTGCTACCCCCTCCAGTAAGTACACAGAACTGCATCAGTATTTCAAGTGGAACATCAGTATTTAGTCTGTAACTCAAACACAAGAGGTTTTACAAATAAGATTTTTGTGGACTTGAGTGTCAGACTGCCAGTTATCATCATTAAATCAATCAGTTAAATCAATCAGTTAAAACTGTTGATTTGATTGTTGAGTCTCAGGATTACTACTCTGTGAGTGTCCTCTGCTGTGTTGCCCCCTGCAGGCTGGCGGCAGTGCAGCAACGTGAAAATCAGAGGCAGCAGCCAGGAGGAGGCAATGAGGAAACTCCTGCAGCAGATCAGAGAACCCACATACAGAGAACACTGTACAGGTAACACACCCATGCACAGGTCAGCACACACACACACATACAGGTAACACACACACACACACACACACACAAACACATACATACAGGTAATACACTCAGACAACACCTGCACAAATAACACACACACACACACACATACAGGTAACACACTCACACACACACATTCAGCTAACACACTCACACACACACACACACCTGCACAAATAACACACACACACACACACACACACACCTGCAGGGCACATGCAGAACTAACAGAAAAGTAATTTTTGGTAGTATGGCTAATGTAGTGTTTGTGTGTGTGTGTGTGTGTGTGTGTGTGTGTGTGTGTGTGTGTGTGTGTGTGTGTATAAAAACCCCGAGGCGGTCTGTCTCTGTTACGCGTGTGTCCGTGTCCCGCGGGTTCCGGCTGTTCTTCCATTCGGCCACTAAGTTTGTGCGTTTGCTGCAGAGGTGAGAGCTCCTTGACCTCCTCCTTTAGCTCCACCCACACAGTCTGATTGGCTGTGAGGTGTTCTACTTGTGTCTGATTTCAAATTGAACACATCGAAGTGTTTCCACATAAACGCATCAAACATCTGCATTAAACATCTGCATTATAAGTGAAGATGCTTTATTTATTTTACGTTGAGGAAAGCAGCGTACAACATAAATGTGAAAATAATTGTATTTACATAAAATGGCCAATAAATTCCGATAAATTTATGACCAAAAGTAACTGATATGCATTAATTAATATGGGGAGAAATCTCATTGTTCACTTCTGGAGGTCTTTCCTCGTGGAGAAGCTGTGTTATCAGAGGATGCACCTAAATAAAAGTATATGAAATACATTTAAACAATTTAAAATATAAATAAGTAAATAAATGTTGATACATTGTGCCACTCTATCAATATAATATTGTGCCAAAACTGACTGTGATACTAAACTATTGATTTTAAAACCATCTCTATTATACACAACTTCTCAGAGATTAAACTTCAGGGTCAGTCTGGAGAAATGATGTTGCCATGAGAACACAAGAAACTGATCAAAGGCGTATTTCACTAGAACCTGTTCAGTTGCACAAAACTACTAGTGTTACATTATAATCAAACCTCAGCTGTGATGATGTTTGGTGGAACCCCTGCATTGTGGATCTGATTAATGAATGTTCTGGTCTGAAGCCCATCAGTGAACATTCCTGTTCTTCGGCGTTCCTGTTTAGGGGGGTGTATCTGGCAGCCGTGCTCTACCAGAAGGAGAACATCCTGGTCACGGCTGAAGATCTGATCCCACTGGTGGAGATCCAGTGCTGCTCCACCTCCGTAATTCAGGACTTTCTGTGGTTCGCCAAGGTCAGCTGTCACTCACACAGTAACTCCTGCTGCAGGGAGGTGGATCAGTGCCTCTGATCACTTTCACTTTCTGCTAAAGAGTTTCTTCTGATGCTATTCAGAGCTTCTCCATAAAACCCAGATCTTTTTACACAGAATTTTACAGCAGAGCCAGTTGCACATGCAGATTCACACAGCCCTGTGTATGTGTGTGTGTGTTTGTGTGTATCTGTGTGTGTGTGTGTGTGTGTGTGTGTGTGTGTGTGTGTGGACATGTCTATAGCTGTCCTATGCATGGCAGCAGGTGCCGTGGCTGCAGCAGGAAGTGTCTTCGTCCCTCTCCTCCTCATCCTCACTACTACAGAACAGACACAACATCCTCAGAGCTGTCAATCAACTACAGGTACCGAGAGAGAGAGGGAAAGAGAGAGAGAGAGAGAGAGAAATTCCTCTCTCCTCTCTCTCTCTCTCTCTCTCATCTCTCTCTCCGCTCTATCTTCCTTCGTCTCTTTCTTTTTCTCTCTCTCATTCCTTTTTCTCTTTTTCATTTCTCTCTCTTTCTCTCTCCAGATCTCTCTGGGCTGTGTGGATTTAGGACAGGTGTATTTTGAGCCTCTAAAGGATCGCCATGGTAATGTGCTGCTTGTGACTTTGAGAGAGGTCGTGACCCCTCTGACTCCTGCAGAGCCCCAGCTGCACTGGAGTCCAATCAAGCATCTGGAGACTCAGTGGAGCAGAACTCGGTTCCTCCCAGAGCCAACAGCCCTGGAGACACTCACACAGCAGCTCAGAGTAATACACACTAATACACACACTCATACAGTACACACTAATACACACACTCATACAGTACACACTAATACACACACTCATACAGTACACACTAATACACACACAGCAGCTCAGAGTAATACACACTAATACACACACTCATACAGTACACACTAATACACACACTCATACAGTACACACTAATACACACACTCATACAGTACACACTAATACACACACAGCAGCTCAGAGTAATACACACTAATACACACACTCATACAGTACACACTAATACACACACTCATACAGTAC
>JBBPCX010069540.1:0-11279 GCA_037974365.1 Hydrocynus forskahlii | reverse complement strand
GTGGCAGACAGAGTGAAAAATGTGAAATTCTTTCTCTGCATTTAACACATTCCCCAAGTCAAGCAGTGGGCAGCCAGGAACACAGCACTTGGAGAGCAGTGTGAGGTGACTGTAGGGAACCTCAGTGGTGACACTGTCAGTCTCAGGATTCAAACCCATGAACTTCTGATCACAGGGGCAACCTAACCACTAGGCCACCAGCCGCCTCATGAGGAGAATAAGAAGAAGAAGGGATGATATTTTTTCTTTTTTTTGATTGCATTTTCAAAGTGAATGTTATACAGGTTTACAATCAGAAGTATCACTGAGTAATTGAAAGATTGAGTTATTTTGAAAGACGAGAACTTTGTCCCGTCTATGGGTTACACTTAATCAGCAGGCAAGTCAAGTCAAGTAGGTGTTTTTTGCCATTTCAACTATAGACACAGTACACGGTGAAATGAAGCAGCATTCCTCCGGGATCATGGTGTAACACAATGAACAAAAACAGAAATAGCATGAGACACAAGTGAAAGAAGGACAGGACTAAAGAGAGAGTGCAAAAACACCCAAAAGCAATTGTACAATAATTTACAGGACGAGACAACGTATAGTGCAGTTGACAGTAGCAGTAACAGTGTTATGACATACCGTATTCTAGCAGCAGAGTTATTAAATGTACAAAAATGTAAAGATTGTGGTAGACAGCAACAAATATTTGTGCAAAATTAGCAAGTAGCAGCAAAAGGTTTGAAACAATGTACAATATGTAATAAATTCAGGATTTTAAAGTCACAGTTTTCTTTTTTTATGGCAGAACAGCTTAACGCATGTATGCAGGGGGATTGGAAAAAAGGAAGCAATATACAAAGCCTGGTCCTTTTTTAAAAACCTGTCAAATGTTTGCAGGCAATGGCTATTCTAATGTGAGAGCTGTCAAACTGAAGGCTGTGGCATGTAAATATAAATACATGGAGTACACTGGGATGAGGGCAGGTTGTATGTTGCTTCAGAAGCCCCAGCAGATTCTTCAGTGATGTCGTGTCTGTTTCTCAGGAGTTATCTGTATTTACAGGATCTGAAGGACATGTCAGGGCTTTGGAATAGCAAGGAATTTAAAAACACATGTTTATAGAGGGCTATACTGCAAAGCAAGCTCAGCAAACTATACGACGATACTAAATAGTGTGCAAAGAATAGTATGCAGCCATTAGAAATGCATTCATTCATATAGAATGTGAAGTTATATAAGTGTAGTGGTTTGGGACAGATTGTTTTCCTTAAATTAACTTTCACAAGCTAAGCTAACTGACTTCACCTCGTGGGTTAACTGCTTGTCTAGTTATAAAAGAGGAGGCCACTCATACAGAAAAAAATTCGATAGGACAGTTCGTACAGCCGCAAGTGGGAAAGGCCACCTTGATAGTGGAGATAAGCGCTAGGACTAGGGGCAACTACTTATTAGTGTGCTTGCTCTGCTCTTCTTAAGTTTTATTATCTTCGTCTTTATCTTTATTCTTCCGTTCACCCGTTTTTTGCCCCCCTACTCCTCCCAGGGTTTTCGAGATAGAAACACCGTTCCAACTCTGAAACGTCGGGCCCGATCTGGAATAGCGTGCTTGTTCACAGCTGTTTGCTCCGTCTTGTCATTCATTTGTTATTCCCGTTTTCCAGCGAAAAAATGTGGCAAAAGTATTGGCACCCTGAACTTCAGATAGTCCTGCTCGGACACGCTTCGTCTGAAACCCACCAAACTTCATGTAATACCTCAGGGCAACTTCCCCGACACAGAAACGCGGTCGATGATGACCTGCACTCATCTTTTCCTTGTCTTTCGCTCATCCCTTTTTTCCCCATTCACTTCCATTCATTTTTAACCCCATTGAAATGAATGCAGTTTCAGAAGAATAAACTTTCAGACTCCATACACTGACCAAACCTTATGAAACTTCATATGAGACCTCAGGCCACGTCCCTACAGACACACCTGTTTAAACCAAACAATATGGCCAAAAGTATTGGGACAGTGCTGTCATACAAAATTATGTGGACAAAAGTATTGGGCCTCACACACATTAATGCTAATGCTAATGCTGTGATAAGCTAATGTTAATGCTAACGCTAAGTTCTTTTACTAATTCTTTTACTTATTTTACTGATCAGAAGGTTGTGTGTTCGATTCCCAGAACTGCCAGTGGCGCCACTGAGGTAACTTTGAGCAAGGTTCCATCCCCACACACTGCTCCTCGGGCGCTCTTATATTGGTGGCCGCCCACTGCTTCACTTGATGAAGGGCTTCAATGCAGAGAAAGAATTTCACCTTTTTTACACTGTGCTGTGCTGTGTTCATGCATGGCTGTAAGGGGTCACTGTATTTAAAGAAGATAGTCACTGCTTATTGTTATTTCAATGACCTTCCCGGGCAGGATTTCTTCATCAATTCATGTATGTCGTTATGCAGTTTACTACAGTTTTAAAAACAATAACAGTTGCCATGACCTCCAAGACTTGTGAAGAAGATTAGGAAAAACGGGTTACCATTTAAATGCTTAAGTCTTGTTGCTAAAGTCTTGCTAATTCACTTAAAGTGTTTTTGAAGTAATAGTGACTTAAAAGGCCACAGGTCCTTTCTGTCAGGAATTTTATCTGGATTTCCGCCGCATGCTCCGGTTTCCTCACATAGTCCAAAAACTTTCACATCATGCAAATCGGAAATATTAAATTGCCCTTGAGTTTGTGTGTAAATGTGTTTGTCTGTGTGACTGTTATCGGATGGACTGGCGACCTGTCCAGGGTGTTTCCCCACCTTTGTCCTTATGAGTGATGGGATAAGCTCCAGCACTCCTTGCGACCCTGGTTAGGTTAGACTCAGATAATGGATGGATGGATATTTAAAATGTATGAAAGATGGTGTAGTATTGCTCCTTTAGAATGTTTGTCTTATCTTACATTTTTCTCCACTGCCTTTTTAGAGAGGGTTACTAAAGTGTAAAATGTAAGGTTAAATAAAAAGCCCTGGGTGAGTCCCTGGCTCGCACCCGTAGACTCTGGGATAGGCTTCGGGTACCCGCGACCCTAGTAAGGACTAAGCGGTTACAGAAAATAAATTAATGCATGAGTGTATCTATTCTTTAATGTGTGATGTCAGAATGAAACAATCTCCAAGTACCAGGCAGTTAAACTTGTACAAAAAAAAGAAAACCCAAAAAAACAATTTTCTTAAAATACAGCATGAACGGTGATATAGTGAGACTTCATACCAAGCTCAAGGCAGTAATATGTGTAATACTCATGAGCAGCCATAAACTGACCCAGGCCATCTAAATAAAGGGCTGCACTGAAATTCTGTTAAAGCCCTGTGTGTTTCTAGCAGACATTTGACTGAGATTCATTTTATTTGCATATCCTATCTACAATTAAATTAAAAATAATGTCTCTAAGATCTGTTGTAGCATAGGATTTGTGAATTCTCAAAGCACAGTATTATTATGCAGCCCTTTTTTCATTGGTAGCCTGGTGAAAAGTAACTTGCTGTCATGAAATTAACAAATCCGGGTCAGAGTGAACTAAGCTGCTGAATCAGAAATCTTATTTTGTTAGGCAGGCCCAAGGTTAGCATGTACAGTGTGATCTGCCTATCTAAAAACAGAGACATCTTCATGGTGCGGGAAAGCCAAAGTTTCACCCAAATTTAGCTCATCAACCCTGTAATCCTGCTTTATGGCACACCCCATCAGAAGCTGTTAGTTATAGTCAGAATCTCAAATGGCCCCCTACTTCCTGTATGGTGCACTATGTGAGTTAGCGGTGGGCTATTTGTCCAGTTGGGACACATTTGGCGGAATTCTAAATGTCTGTTTGTTAGACATATGATGCAATATTTGGATGTAGTAGCCATTATTTCTTGGCCTGCATGTTGTAGCAAGGAGTAGGGAGCCATTTGAGATTCAGACATAGACAGATTCCAACAGTTAAAATCGAAGAAAAATAATATCACAGCATGTCTATATATTCTATATTCTATTGCTCTTATTCAGTTTCCAGATCTTCCAGATTTTTTCATCTCTTCCATACAGACTCAGCTACAGCAATAACTACAGCAATTATAACAACAACAACAACAATAATAATAATTCAAAAAATCAGAATAACAATCATCATCATTATAATTATTATTAGTTTAATATCTCCATTTAATTGGTCTGGATTTGTTTGGACATATAATAATGAGCATATATGTGCATTGCTTATTTAAGGCCTGTTGCTTGTGTGCTCCATGTTTCTCTCTTCTTCTCTTGTTTTCAAAACATCAGCGGTCGTTAACTGAGAATGTATTTTGACATAGATAAGATACAGACGGCCTCCTCATCTTTCCACCTTTTTGACATGTCTGTTGAGACTATATATAGACACTCAAGGTCTTGGATCTGATCAAGGGAGAGTGTGGCAAACATCATTGAGACATATGTAAATAAACTGAACTTAGGACTGAATTAAGCCTTATCCAGCAACATTGTTCGTAATCACAAGTAGTCCCTATTGTAGCTTTTTGCTCTGTATCAACAAACAAACAAACAAACAAACAAATAAATGTCATATTGTTGCCATTTTCTTGCTTATGATTCTATAGTATTTGTACAAATATTGTGCTTGAAGAGGTATTTGTGATTAACTTTCCTAACGCATTGAAAGTTGTGTTTGGTATCCTACCCTTGCTTATTTTAATACCCAAACATTCAAGAAACCAGCTGCTGAGTGTTATTTTAAAAACGCATTTTAGAGACATTATTCATAGCTGCTTTAATTATAAGAGTTTGGCAGAAAATACAGTTATTCTGAAGTGCTTTTATTGTTCCATGTGTTCAGTGTTACAGTATGATACAGTATGACTGCATTGGGCCTGTGCCTGCTAGAAGTTACATTCATATCAAACTGTGCTGAGTGGTTGAGTTTGGAAGACATTTGACTTCTAACTCTCTGACATACAGCTACCCACAAATGTTGTGTACTTTATGTTATTATAGACAACAGCGTGCCACCAAATAAGCAAGTCGATTTCAGAATGCATAACATGGTTTCAGGCTGGTATGTAAGAATTTACACTTTTTCTTTCTTTCAACCAGCAATTTAGAGCTATGTACATCACTGGATTAGTTCCATCTCTCAGGGCTAGTCAATTGAACTGCAATAAAGAATACAAGCTTGACTTTCTGATAGTTTTAGCACTATTTTCTGTCAAATTAAGCTTTTATAACTGAAAAGCACTGTTAAACCAAGCATAGCAACTGTAACATTAAATCAAAGAATAAGATGTGAATTAGGCTACGACATGCCTCATATGATCCTCTAAGTGATTCCAGGCCCTTGTTCGCACATTTCAGTGGTTTCCCTGCTCTTACACAACCCTGCAACTCAAGAAGGACTTATTAAATGTCTCATTTGTTGGATCAGGTGTGTTAGAGCAGGAAAATACTAAAATACGCAGGACAAGGGAGGGTAGTGCAGAACCAGAGGTCAGAGCCAGGGCTCCACACCCATTGTTAACTCACTTTATTTCAGTTCATGAGGTGGATCAAAGAGGGGGGCATCTTTTATCAATGTGCTTCAGTATTCAACAAATACATCTATGTCCAAGTATATTTTTCCTGCTGTAAATTAGGTCAGAAGTGTTTTTCTCTTTCAACCAACATATTGCTACAGATCAGGAAATTATAGGATTAAAATGTACAAAATCATAGCTTGCATTTGGTCTGGCTTGCATAACTGTCAAGGAGTGACTGACAAAGTGTGATCACTATTTTCTGAGTAGGACAGCAACACATTACTAAAAACACCACATACATATTTATAGGCCTACAAAAACAGATAAAAACAGATAAATTCCTTAAACCACTTGTAATATAGATTTGAAATAGATTTGATGTGACGGTAGCCATTATTGCTTCAAACATCTTATGAACAGCACTGGGTGTGAAAATAATCGTGTTTAAAGAACTCACACAGACTAGTGGTTAGAGTGGTTGTCCAGCTGTGCACAGGGGTGTTTTGTATTTGGCTGCTTAGATGAGTGGTTAGGGTACTCACCTTCGGTGTGGGAGAGGAGGCTTCAGGTGCCGCTCAGGGACATACTTGTTTGGCTCCTGCCAGTTTAATTACATCACTCTAGTCTTGTAAGTGTGAAGTAATTTGATCAGTTCTTCCACTGCAGCCCTTAATGATGCTTTTATCGAGGAAACTCATATTGCGATAACAGTAAAAATATAATCTATCCCGAAGCCCTCACTTCATTGATTAACTGTTGCAAAAACAATCATTCACAAGCCAAGGTCATTTTGGGCCAGAAGTTCAACGTACAAATGTGTTTGTGACGAAAGTTTATTAGATCTCATAAGATGTTCAGTGGCATTGTGTGAATTATAAAATACTCATTTTTAAAGAAGCCCAGATAGGCCTTTTTTTATGATGTAAATAATAATATTGTCTGTCTGGATATTTACCACCTTGTACACCCATTTTATTAGGTGCATTTTTTGTTGGTGGCTTTGACTACAGTGAACTGTTGATGCACAGTTGATTAGCCCCCTAACAATCTTTCCACTGGTAGAAATGGACCACTATAGGACCACAGCTGACCAGATAGTACTTGAATGATGTATCATTGTTTCTTTTACACACAGAATTTTCCCATTCCATTGAGAGTATGTGTGGTGTGAGTGAACCTGATTGTTCAGTTGTTCGGTATGTTTTTCAGCTGAGAGGGGAAAATGAGTTACAGCAGAAACAGCTATATGCACAGCAGAGTTTAGCTCTGGGCTGAATTTTAGTCATTTATAAATGATTTTAATGATATATACTCAATTACCGATTGTCTTTACATATGATAGATCACAGTTGACACTGGAATGTATCTTTAATCTTTAAAAGCAATTGAACATTTTGATTTCTTATGGCTTTTCATAGGGTCCCACGGTGGTGCAGTGGATAGCACTGCGCCTCACACCTGCAGGGTTGGGGGTTTGCATCCGGGTGCTGGCCTTGTGTGTGTGGAGTTTGCATGTTCTTCTCATGGTTGTGTGGGTTTCCTCTGGGGTCTCTGGTTTCTCCCACAAGCGTGTCAGGTGAATTGGGGTTTCTAAGTTGACCGTCGGTGTGAGTGGATGGTGTGTGTGCCCAGGGTGAGTCCCTGCTTCATGTCCATTGGCCCCGGAATAGGCTCCGGGTAACTGCGACCCTAGTGAGGATTAAGCAGTTACAGAAAGTGAGTGAGTGATTTCTTACAACATGCGCTGTTTAACTATTGCCTAAAAAAACATCCAAGAGAGTAGGCACACAGCTTTTGTACCAATAAGTTCAAAGATGACCCTTTATGGGTGAGGATTGTATTTTTATTCATTTAGAAGGCCCTAGCTTCTTCAAACTCTTTGGAGTATTGTGAGCCCTGCTAGGCACAAATTGTAGCTTTGATACTGAACATGTGGTGTGAACAAACAAACAGACAAAAAAATCAAAAGGTTTTGATGACACCACTGGCCTGGGATGAGCCAACTGTACAACACATGTCTTCCTCTGAAGACAGCACTGGCATGACCTTGCACACATGGCACATCAGTCTAAGTTCTTCTGAAAGGAGGAATGGAACTTCCTTGGCATACAAAACCAGTGTGGGGTAAAGAGAGACATTAATATAAGTCAGAACTATCTACCTTTAAATGGACAGTGATATGACTCAGAAATGTATACCTCTAAAGATATGGACGCCTCCAAAATGGGCATGAGGGCAAAACACATTAAAATTTCACCCTGCTTGGCTTGACGGCAGAATGTCTCTCACGCATTTAAATCTAAGAAGTGAATCTTTTAAATAGACCTTGGTAAGAAATAAAACACTGTGTCGTTTTTATTCATCACAGACATATTTTCGGAGGTTTATGCAGTTCGTATTCAATAAAAGGCACGTCTGCTGTGTGGGAAGATTATTTTAGACAGTCATATTAATGGAGTTCAGAAAAATACTGATTGTAAGCTTACAAAACTAAAGTGGTATAATAGTATCTACAAACCTCTCTCTTACAATTGATGCAGTATGAATAAAAAGAATACTTTTCCGTGATATGTATTTAAGGCCAAATTGTTAGATCTGCCTCTAAGCAGACAGTAAAGATTAAGGATGAGCAGTCTTACTAGCTGCTTGTCTGCCAAGTTAAAGGTAAAGAAAGTGTTACCTGTTGCCGCTTTATCTGTCTTTTCATGTTTACTTCACAATTTTGTATTTACCTGTGTAGTTGAAAGGCCCTAGGTGTGGAAGGAAATTGGCTCTGTATGACCAGTGTAAGCTGCTAAAAAGAGACAGTACTATGTGTCTGAACATTTTTCTTTACTATCCACAACAGATTTGTTCTTCTTGGTTTCATTGATCTCAGCCATTCAAGATATTTCAGACAGCAGTATTTAACTATCAATATTAAAGTCTGGCTTATGAGCAATAGCTGTCTTATACTGAATGTTGATTTGAGTACTGTGCAAAAATAATATATAAAAACTGTTTAGATGAGCATTGGGTGTTTTTTTCACATTACTATTACTATTGCACATACTAAATAAAACTAACAGGAATAACTATAATAAATAGTGATGTTACGTTCAGTATATCAGTGTGTTCTTGTGGAAGCACAGTATTACCTGTAGTTTCCATCAGAAACCTGGTCCTTCATTAAATAAACTCAGGAGCTGCTGGTGGAATTTCACAAATCTGGAGGCAGCAAGGAGAAGTCTGGAACAAAACCTGTGTTCTCCTCACCAGATCACAAAATATCAACCACTTTTATACAGATAAAACAAATCTTGAAACATTTTATAGCTGAGAAAAATGGCTTTCAAAAATTTGCATAGGTGTCTAAGACTTTAGCAACATACTGTACCAATGTTAGGTCTCAACCTGTGATTTTTTTTCAGGGGATGATGCCAGATTTTAGCTTACTCTGTAATGTCCAGAGCAGATTCCAGAATGCAGTCAACACCCATGGTTTTTGAACAACATAAGCTGAAAACATCAAGATCCACATCCAAGCACAGCGGTTCCTATGAAGGATGGACTTGGATGTGGATCTTGATGTTTTCACCTTATGTTGTTAAGAAACGATGGGTGTAGACTGCTGTAGACTACTTGTTAATCTGTGGTGCATAGAATCTTTACAGTGCATAGAATTAACCTTATAAAAGCTGTAATTTTATCCATGCTGCTAGTCAGACAGTGGATGTAACAGAAACATGGTTTTAAACTATTTATACAGAAAAAGAGCCAGCTCAAATGCTCTTAACCTGTGCAAGGCCTTCGTTCAGAAACTCCCTCTCCGCAGTCTCTACTGTGAAAGGGACAATCAACAATGAACCATGTGAGTGAATATGAAATTTCTATATTTTGGTTGCTGGTGGAAACTCAGTACATTCAGGGAAGCATATTCTGGTCGGCTGCGAGAACTGCTAATCTAATTAAAGTAAAATCTAATTAAAGTAATAAGAAAAACGGATCAAGGTTGTTGTACACCTTTAGCATTCGTTCAGTTTGTCTGGCTCTCTTAGGAACCTAGCTTGCTGTCTGTAGCGATGACTTTAACAAAAGCTTGTTTGTTTTTAGTAGTATAACTGTGAGTGTACTTGAAATGTGTTCTTCTGTGTTTCATCTGCCAATTACAAGACCCAAAGCAGCTGATCAACCTCACAAAATGTAAAATGGCTTAATACACGAGATTAGTGTTCCTAAAGCACACGTTATAAATGTAACAAAAGCCTTGTTATGCTAAATCACTGAAAATGTTGGGAAATAGCACTCATCTTAACACACTGTTACAGATATTCTGTATTTATTTAAGTAGGTTAATACTTGATTAACAGCAAATTTGCCCACAGGTGCTCACAATAGTAAAATTGGCTTGAAGACACATGTAATTGAGACCTTTGGGCATATGTGCCTAGAATAGTAATTTCTAAACATCAAGCCAAATATTTATGAAACATTTCCAGCAACAGGTACCAAAATCTGACATGAGATATTACAGGTTATATAAGTACCTCCCTCTCCAAAAATGGCCTGAGCATTTGCACCAGACTTAATTCAGGCAGTGTAATTTCACACCGCACAAATAAACCATATTTAATAAACATTTTATCTCATTCTCCAAATGACTAACTGTAAATGTACCTTTGCTTCAAAATATCTGTACATCCATAGAGTTAAACACAAATATTTTCATAGGAGATGCTTTTAATTCATCACAACATTGTAACAAAACACAGTAGGTTTGCTAAACTACTTTCAAGAGAACAGTACCAAATTAATGTATTACAAGAAACTGCAAGCATAAGAAACAATTTTACAGTTCAGCACACACAAGCTGAATGATGACAGGGTGAGCATCTGCATCTGAGCACAGGAGGAGGGCAAGTCTTCATCAGTTAACAGCACAGTCTCAAATTGGATCACATTTGCTTTTAAAAGTTAGGCATTGCATCGATTCTAGATTCTGTGAGGCAATTAAGGCGAATCTGTCACATTAGTTGTAACATTAGTTATCCAAAAACTCATAGTCTTTCTCATGAAATGAATTTGCATAACAGCAGTGGAAGTGGTGTGGGTGGAGAAAAAAAGCGCTTCAGCACCACCACGTGGTTAATCATTGTATAACACTTACTTTTCCCTTAGGCTGCACTCAGGGTGTAGTTGCTAGCCATTCAGAGAGCATGCTGTCCATTGGTGGTTTTCTTATTAAATATAAACAGATGTGTGGTTGGTGTGGTTGGGTTCCTGGTGGAGAGAAGCAAATGTAAGCTGGTGTGGTGTGATGCAATATCATGTGGTGTAGTATACTGTTGCATGCTGTAGTGTAGTCAAACGTAGAATGAGTGTAGTGGATTGCATTGCTGTGCATGGTGTGGTGTGATGCAATATGATATAGTATAGTATAGTGTAGTGTAATGTGGTTTAGTGTGCACTGTAGTGTGGTGTACTGTGTAGTGTCTGGGAGTGTAGTGTATTGCACTGCAATGTGTGATGTAGTGTAGTAGAGTGTAATGTAGTGTAGTATAGTGCAGTGTAGTGTGGTGTAGTGGATTGTAGTATGGTACAGTGTAGTGTGGTGTATTTTAGTGGTGTAGTGTGGTGTGACATGGTGTGGTGTAGTGTAGTAGGGTGCAGTGTAGTGTATTGTGGTGTACTGTGGTATAATGTAGTGTGGTAGTGTGTAGTGTAGTATAGTGTGTGGTGTGGTGTGTAGTGTAGTGTGTAGTGTAGTATGATCGTGTGT